>LR738710.1:4892931-5021442 GCA_902687465.1 Secale cereale | reverse complement strand
GGTTTGAGAAGCCTGATGTTCTCTCTGTTTCGTGCCTGGATGGCTAGGTGCCTAGGTGTTTACATGTACGTAGTAGATTGTATGAGGTGTTCCATCTACTGTCATACTATAATATTCTCACCACCCTGATTGCAGCATGCTGTTCTTACATTACTCTGTTTTCTATTGGATGGAATATCCGGCCTATGCCTCCCCACCTGGAAATTAACCATGGACACACACTTGTGGAAATACATAGAGAAGAATAGATCAATCACATGAATTATGAATGGTCTCATTGGTTGCATATGAATCAAATAGCCCTGGCACTTGTTTTTGAGTGTGTCGGCGAAGCCGATTGTTATCCTACTATTTCTATTGCTAATCGGAGCTATATATATATATATATATATATATATATATATATATGCTTATGCCATCTGCTGAAACAAGCTGACTAGTACTTCAATGTTCTGACATTAAGCGCCCCTGGGTCCTAAGCTTCGCCCCGCCCGTCCCCGAAATCTCAGGACCTGCCTGCGTCATGGGCGCCGGTGGCAAGGGGTATAAGGCCCCGGCCCTGCGGCTGGAGAAGCTGGTGGCGCTCGGCCTCGACCAGCGCACGGCGGAGAACACGCTTGTCAACAGCAAGGTCACCGCCAACCTAGCCGCCGTCATAGCCGAGGTAAAGCCATCTGTGTTAGTTTTTCATTATTGCTCACAGTACCTTATAGTATGCTAGCTGTCTTACTATGTTGTTTCTGCTATTTTGTGATGCAAGTTGCATTGGCCTCTTGTGACCAAATAGTGCCATTTATCTCTCTTCAAAACATACAGTGTTCCCCCCTTTTAACTGGGTTTTCCTATGAACAGGCTGGTATTGGTGGATGCGACAAGTCGGTGGGAAATCTTCTGTATGCCGTAAGTGTTTCTATCAGTTTTTTCTTCACTGGTTTATACATTTGAATATTTTTTTATGTGTGACTTATGAGGATGCACTTGCTTGCGGATGAAATAGGTTGCCACTAAATACCCGAACAATGCACTTGTCCATCGTCCTGCTCTCATTGACTATATTGTGTCCATGAAGGTAATATGTTCTACCCTTTTCATTCTTCGGTCCACTTTCAGTAGTCATTTGTGTTCCTTTTCAGGAGTGCGCATGAAGAATGGACACTTTGTTTCAGAGGTCATTTGTTTTAGTTTTGTTAATCTGAAGTATTCATTATGTCACTATTTTTCAGATAAAGAACCCCGCACAGCTAGACGCTGCTCTGTCATTTCTTACTAATGTTGGTCCTGATCCTTTGGATACTGGGAAGTTTGAAGAAGCCTGTGGTGTAGGTAAGTTTTTTGCAACAACAATATGTACGCTTCTAACAATTTTAACTAATGCATGTCACATTCACGGTCAGGACACTAAGAGCATGTATAATGCAAGTGCTTAGAGAGATGTCCAGAAAGATAAACCTTTTTTGTACTTGCCACGTAGGATGGTCTTCGTGCTTACATTGATGGATGAGTGCTTGATTAGGCATCAATGTTTAGGAGGTGCTTATGAGTTTAACTAGTACTGTTAATATTATATAATAAATCTCTGGAGTAGATGTAATTCACATATTTGCTTAATGATGTGGCAACATTCTCTGTATGAACTCGCACATAAGCACCTTCCAGTCTACATATATGCCCTAAGAAAGTCTATGATGGTGACTCGATAATGTGGTTGTTTGGATGCTACAATAATATAGGACAAGTTTGCATTTTGATGATCAGATATGAAAGGAACACCTTTCTCTGAAGTAGCATATCAGTCAATTCTTTCAATTGGCCGCCTTATTGATTGGAGTGCAATGTGTAACTGCAGGCGTGGTTGTTTCAATTGAAGAGATTCATTCAACTGTCACCAAGGTTCTACATGAAAATATGGAAGCTATATTGGATCAGCGTTATCATATAAATGGTTGTCTTCTAGTTCACCTTTGTATTACACTTTTTTTGATTTGTTACTTGAGGGAACTGATATTTTATCCTCTGTTATCCTTCTTCCAGTTGGTAACATATGCGGACAGGTTAGGAAGAGACACCCCTGGGGTGATGCTAAGGCGACAAAGGTGCAAAATAGAGCTATAGATAAAGCACTTGCTTATTTGAGTTGTATATTAACTTCAGTTTAACCCTCTTCATATTTTGCTCATACAGGAGGAGATCGAGAAAAGGCTTGCTGAGATATTGGGTCCAAAGACAGAAGCTGACAATGTAAAACCAGTAAAAAAGAAGAAAGAAAAAGCAGCAAAAGCTGAGGTTGGTGCACTGAAGTAGAGCCTTTGGGTTTAAAGTAGGGAGATTTGATTATTAATTAGCTACCTGTGCTTTCTTTGAAATCCAGGAGAAAAAGGTTGCAGTAGCTACTGCTGCCCCACCATCTGAGGACCTGAATCCATACTCACATTTTCCTGAGCCGGCAGAAAATAACAAGGTATCGTAAACTGTCGAGTTAAATTGATCAAATGCCTGTTATTTTTGCATATAAATTCTGCACAGTACTGTTCCCTGATATCCCCATGGCGTTAGTATTGTTCTTCTAAGCTCTATGATTGGCTGTTCTGTTGGTTGTCACTTGTAAGAAATGAACTTAAGTCGTTTTTATTTCTTTGCACGAGCTAGGTTCATACAGAAATATTCTTCAGCAATGGGGACATATGGAGGGCGCATAACACAAAGGAGATTTTAGAGAAACATCTTATGGCAACTGGTGGAAAAGTGACAACCCGTTTCCCTCCAGAACCTAATGGATATCTTCATATCGGTCATGCCAAGGTTTTTATAATCTTCATGAAAAGCATTTCCACATATACCACTTCCATGAAAATTGGAATATTATGCTTACATTCTTCATCTGATCCAGGCTATGTTTATTGATTTTGGACTGGCTAAAGAGCGGAATGGCAATTGTTATCTTAGGTAATAACATATGTTATTTTTTTCATTTGGAACAGTCTTTTCCTCCTTGCCATGCTTGAAATTATGTTTCCCCTGGCTATGTTTACTGATTTTGTACCAACTATACTTATTTTAGTCATGTCTGTCCTGACCAAATACTGCCTTTTTTTTTTGCGGAAATGACCAAATATTGCTTGAAATTATGATTCTTCTGTTACATTATACTACTGCATCTATTTGATTATATATTTCCATCTTCATTCTGGATTTCTGATTATTTCTGCTTGCTCTAAAAGTTCTTGCGTAGAATTCTTGCTGCTTTAGTTCTTATGCATTCTCATTCACCGATTCACGACAAAATGAAGTCATGCCTATCTGAACAACAGGTTTGATGACACAAACCCAGAAGCTGAAAAGAAGGAATATATAGACCACATTCAGGAGATAGTCCATTGGCTGGGATGGGAGCCCTACAAAGTTACATATACAAGTGATTATTTTCAAGCTTTGTATGAGCATGCCGTTGAGTTAATTCGGAAAGGGCTAGCCTATGTGGATCACCAGGTTCTTTTTCTCTCCGCTTTTATTTGTCATGGTACAAAATTCAAAAGGAGGAAATTAGCATGCATATCGAGTCCTTGAGAAATAAAATGTGCAAATACTGACTGGTATATGATTTCCAGACTGCAGAACAAATCAGGAAAGATAGGGAAGCGAATACAGATAGTCCATGGAGGGATAGGCCTGTTGAAGAGTCACTGCAATTATTCGAAGACATGCGACGTGGGCTGATTGCTGAGGGCGCAGCAACTCTCCGAATGAAGCAGGACATGCAGAATGATACCAGAAACATGTACGACTTGATTGCATACAGAATAAAAGTAAGTTGCAAGACTCGTTTTGTGAATTGAATGGCCATATCTTATCAGTACATAACTAATCATTTGACGCCACATAGTTCACCCCCCATCCGCATACCGGCGACAAGTGGTGTATCTATCCAAGCTATGATTATGCTCATTGCATGGTGGATTCATTTGAAAACATTACTCACTCGGTAATTTTCCCTTCTCCAAAATAGCTCTGGCTTGTTTAAACTATAACACGACTAACTGAGTGTGGTTATTCATTAGCTGTGCACGCTTGAGTTTGACGTACGTCGTCCGTCATACTACTGGGTACTTGTTGCCTTGGGCTTGTACCAGCCATATGTTTGGGAGTATTCAAGGCTGAACATATCACATAATATTATGTCTAAAAGAAAGGTATGCTAATAATCGAGAAATCAGTATTACCCCGTTTGATCTATATTTATGGATATTCATTGTCCTTGTTCTGTTGCAGTTGAATCGGCTTGTGACAGAGAAGTGGGTAGATGGGTGGGATGATCCTCGTTTGTTAACACTGGCAGGACTGCGGCGACGGGGGGTGTCAGCAGCTGCAATTAATTCATTTATCCGTGGAATGGGGATAACAAGAAGGTAAATGCATGAATGATATATAGTTAACAAACTGTGCTTCGTGCCCGGCGCACAATCGCAAAAATCTCTGTTTCTGCTACTGATTGCCCTTGATATTCTCTATGTTCAGTGACAATAGCTTGATTCCTGTCGACCGTCTTGAATATCACATCAGAGAAGAACTTAACAAAACAGCTTCTCGGGCCATGGTTGTTCTGCATCCTCTCAAGGTATGGCATCTGGTTCCTGCTGCGAATCACTCCATGTCTTCAGCCTTTAGAAGTCCCCAACACATTCATGGTGCCTCCTTTTGCTAAATTAGGTTGTACTAACGAACTTGGAAGATGGAAAAGTAATAGACCTTGATGGAAAGAAGTGGCCCGATGCTCCTGCTGATGAAGCTTCGTCGTACTATAAGGTGCCTCTCTTGTTGAGTATATGATGGAAAGAATAGGCTTTGTTGCTACGGCACAAGTGGTTTAAAATTCTGTTTGAAGAATGCAGTAACGGGAAAGATTACACGTTTTACCTTGTGCATGCTTCATAATTTACCATGCGCTACCTTTTGGCAGGTTCCTTTCTCAAGAACTGTCTACATTGAGAAAACTGATTTTCGCCTTGAGGACTCAAAAGATTACTATGGGCTAGCTCCTGGTAAATCTGCCCTGCTGAGGTAATTGATTTAGAACTACTGTTCTTTTGTGGTGAAAGTTGCTCTGGGTTTACTTTACTATTCATATAGTTCACCTACTCCATATCGGCACATATTTACAATTTGGTACTTGTCAATCCAATTGCTAGGTATGCGTTCCCGATAAAATGCACAGAGGTTATTCATGGTGATAATCCAAATGAGATTGTTGAGATTCGAGCTGAGTATGACCCCTCAAAGACCTCTAAACCCAAGGTAAGCGGTCACTTAAATCCTTACATTCAAATCTGAAAATTCTAGTTAGGGAGTTGGGACACAATAAAGAGATGCTGACTTGGTTTGCGATTCGTTCAGGGTGTTCTGCACTGGGTTGCCGAGCCAGCGCCTGGAGTCGAGCCGCTAAAGGTGGAAATCAGACTGTTTGAGAAACTGTTCTTATCGGAGGTATAGTTTTGCTCGCCGTTCTTGCTGCCTGTCATTACAACAGACGGTGTGCAGGACTTGAAAGTCACTTCCTTGTGAATGCATTTCTTGCCCTCATAGAATCCTGCGGGGCTGGAGGATAAAGAGTCGGAGGAAAAATGGCTGGGCGATCTCAACCCGCACTCGAAGGAGGTCGTGAAGGGCGCGTATGCAGTGCCATCGCTCGCAGCCGCGGTTGTGGGCGACAAGTTCCAGTTTGAGCGGCTCGGTAAGAAATCTTCTGAACCTCTCTTTGTGTGTGTAAATTGGCACTGCCATATCCGTTGATTCATGCGACTGACCGTGCTGGAATGAATGTGATGTGAATCCCAGGCTACTTTGCCGTGGACACGGACTCGACTCCCGAGAAGCTCGTGTTCAACAGGACCGTCACGCTGCGTGAGTCGTATGGGAAGGCTGGGGGACCCAAGTGACTGCTGATTTGGTGAAAGGATTTTGGTTTTGCTTGGTTACAGATAGTACAGTAGAGAGGTGGTGCATGCTAATTATTGGAGAAAACTTGGTGATGCCACAGTACAACATACAGATTGCCTGACATGAGGGAGGCCCTTTTTTTGTTGTTGCATATAATGGGTTTACACAGGTTTGTTGTATGTTTGTTTGAAATCATTCAAATTTAAAATTTGGATGGTCAGATGTGTATGCTCACCTCAAAAGAAGTGAGTAAAGGATCAGCTTTCTTCTACTTGGTTCTGAAAAGCACTTGTTTCATGTTCCCTGGAGACACTTCGTCTCTATTGTCTCCCACCACAAGAACAACATGGTGTTGCACCAAACAGCTGGCTTGTCAAATATTTGTAGTCCCTCCGTCCCAAAATTCTTGTCTTAGATTTGTCTAAATACAGATGTATCAAGTCACGGTTTAGTATTAGATACATCCGTATCTAGACAAATGTAAGACAAGAATTTTGGGACGGAGGGAGTCACGGTTTAGTATTAGATACATCCGTATCTAGACAAATGTAAGACAAGAATTTTGGGACGGAGGGAGTAGTATATTTATTCACTTTGCGGTTCCTGATACAACAGTTGATCGTTTGTTGTTGGGAGGTTTTATTGGACATGGGATGAGTTTCATTGGGGCCGGCGTGCGTGTTAAACTCTATGAATCTAATGAAGTCCTAGGTTTGTCATAAGCCAAACTTTTGTAAGTTTGACTAACTATATAGGAAAAATTGCTAACATGGATGAAAATATTAAATATGTATGTTGTAACGAATCTAATGAAGCTAATTTGGTGTTGCACATGTTGGTATATTTTTCTGCAAACTTGGTCAAACTTAAAGAAGAGTTTGACTCAAGGCAAACCTAGAACCTCAAATATTTGGGTTTGAAGGGCCGTTGATTCTATTCCGAAAACATAGGTTGCCAAATGAGTCCCGAGGAATTGGAAAAAGTGTCTGTCTAAATGGCAGACAGAATAATTCCACACAAAGAACATGTAAACACATGAATCTAAGACCAAATAAACCAATTGAAGGTTAGTCATTTTTTGATGTTGATTTATTCATTTTTCACCGATATAGGAGATGATCTGATGATGCTCCCGGCCAAGCAATAGAAAAAGAAGGCGTAATACAACTACCCGCAAAAAGAAGTCTACCGCATCAAGCAATAGAAAAAGAAGGCGTAATACATGCTACTGCATCAAGCAATAGAAAAAAAAGGCAAAATCTTGAAGCTCCACCACTTTGCGACTCATTTAGGTACAACTTTTCATCTGACAACAACACGCTGCCAACCTCCATTTAAACCTCTGTGCTCTGTCCCACATTATCCATCACCCATATCCCAAGGCTCACATCCGTCCACGTAGCACCACTCAAATCCCCCCACGTGGCACCCCTCCCCGCTCTTCCCTCCACCTTCCTCCTCCCTCCCCCATCTTCCACATAGCCCCCTCAACTCTCAAAAACCTCACCTCCCGGTCCAGAAAAATGCTCCACCACCACCTCCTCTCCTCCTCCGCCTCCTCCTTCCCTCCCACCGCCGCCCAATCCCTCCTCCTCCTCCCGAGACAGCCGGCCGCCAGCCTCCGCGCCCTCCTCTCCATGGCCGCCTCGACCTCGAGCTCGAGCTCGATCCCGTTCCGCCCTCCGCGTGCCGTGCTGGCGGCGGCGGTGCCTTCCCTCGGCCCCGAGGAGACCGCCGCGGCGGCCGACGAGGCCTTCCGGAGGCACACCTCGCCGGCCCTTCGGAGGGGAAGCGGCTCTAGCGGCGTGGCCGTCGTGTGGTTCAGGAGCGACCTCCGGGTGCTGGACAACGAGGCGCTGGCGCGCGCGTGGGCGGCCTCCGGCGCCGTCCTCCCCGTGTACTGCGTCGACCCCCGCGTCCTCGCCGGCGCCACCCACCGCTTCGGCCTCCCCAAGACCGGAGGTGAAACAAGTTTCCATGGCGTCTGAGATTGGACACTGAAGCTCGATTGATCCGACCGACTGACTGGTCGATTGTTGCAGCATTGAGGGCGCAGTTCCTGCTAGAGTGCCTGGCAGACCTGAAGCAGAACCTGCAGAAGCGCGGCCTCGACCTGCTCGTCCGGCACGGCAAGCCGGAACACATCCTCCCTTCCATCGCCAAGGCCGTCAGTGCACACACAGTAAGCTAGCCCATCACTGCTTAATTACCCCAGCTTGATATGATCTTGAGGGCACCAGATTCAGGTTAGCTAGTCACCTCAGATTAAGGCATCAAATGTTGCATCTTCAGGTATATGCTCACAAGGAGACCTGCAGCGAGGAGCTCCTCGTGGAGCGCCTGGTGCGCCGAGGCTTGGAGCAGAACAATAAGCCTCTGAGCCCGAAGCTTCAGCTCGTCTGGGGCGCGACGATGTACCACATCGACGACCTCCCGTTCCCCGTGAGCAACCTGCCGGACGTGTACACGCAGTTCCGAAAGGTAGCTAGGAGCTCTCCATTCATCCTGACTGCCCTGCAAATTGTGGCAAGGCTGCTGGTGGCTGTTGTTCATGGTGTGCAATGCTTCTATACTGTGCCAGGCGGTCGAGTCCAAGTCCTCGGTCCGGAGCTGCGGCAAGCTGCCGCCTTCGCTCGGCCCGGCCCCGGGCTCCGGCCTGGATGAGATCGGTGGGTGGGGGTCGATACCGACTCTGGAGTCTCTGGGTTTAAGTGTCACAAAGGCAGGTTCAGTTAACTGTATCCTACATACTGATCTTCAGTACCCCACTGTAGTAGAGTACCTTGTTGGATATGGTTCTAGAATTTCACTTACAGTTGGTACTGTTTGCCTCTGTATGTAGTCGGAGAAGGGAATGCGATTCGTCGGTGGAGAGAGCGCGGCCCTGGGAAGGGTCCATGAGTACTTCTGGAAGAATGATCAGGTGAAAGCCTACAAAGAGACCAGGAACGGCATGCTTGGGCCGGACTACTCCACCAAGTTCTCCCCCTGGCTTGCCTCGGGCAGCCTTTCGCCGCGCTATGTTTGCGAAGAGGTGGATATTTAGCGTTTTTCTGCACACATGATGAACTCTATCTTGTGCTAAATGTTCGGTGATTATGCAGGTAAGGAGATATGAGAAGCACAGAGTAGCAAATGATTCCACTTACTGGTTAGTCAGTGTGCATTTCTGGTCTAATTTCATGTTGAAGTTTTTGTAAGGAATGCTCAGATTCATACCTTCTGGACTGCCGTTCCTGACATGGCAATGGTTTCAGGGTTTTGTTTGAGCTGATATGGAGGGACTACTTCAGATTCCTTTCGGCAAAATATGGCAACTCCATTTTCCACTTAGGTAAAGGATACAATTGTTGTGATTGTTTACAAAAAGAATGCGCAACTGTTTCATCTGCAGACAATGGTTGCATTTGGCCAGCAAAAGAGCATGATCCTTTTGTGAATGTTGCAGGGGGTCCGAGAAAAGTTGCGTCCGAGTGGAGCCAGGATCAAGCGTTGTTCGAATCTTGGAAAGATGGCCGAACCGGGTACGGCATGCTCCAACAAGTTGTTCCATCTTTCTGCTGCTTGCCATACCTTCTGAGTTCTCTGAATCTGGTCATGGTGAATTCCAGGTACCCTCTTATTGATGCCAACATGAAGGAGCTCTTAGCCACTGGTTTCATGTCCAACCGTGGCCGTCAGGTAACTTTCGACATACTGCTGATCATCAGCATGATTGCATATAAGGGTTTAATGAAATCCATCTTTTCGCATATGCCAATCATTCAAATTCAACCGTCTTATATGCAGATTGTCTGCTCTTTTTTGGTCCGGGACATGGGTATCGACTGGCGAATGGGAGCTGAATGGTTTGAAACATGCTTGCTGGATTATGACCCGGCTTCTAATTATGGCAATTGGACATATGGAGCAGGTCAGTGTTTCCTTGTGCCCCATTATTATCTTTGGTAGTTCATACTACTAGATAGCTTAGCATGATTCAAGCACATAATGCAAAATTAGGAGCTCATGTACACACAAATTGCTGAGATACTTGAGCTGACTGAGCTGCTGCTGGACCCTTGACAGGAGTTGGCAATGATCCACGAGAAGACCGATACTTTAGCATCCCCAAGCAAGTAAGCATCAAGACTAAATACCACCACCATCTGAATACTTGTTTTTACCAGATGAACTCCAGTCAATCATATACTACCATAAACCACCATAGCTAGCATATTTGCAAATGAGCATGGTGATCTAAGAACAACCATGAAAATGTAGGTTTAGCATAAATGTATTGCCTCCTAACCCCCTAAGATTTTAATATCAGAGCATGGTGTTTTTTCACTACTCATACCTTAGTCTGATCACGAGCGAACATTCCTCTGTAGGCCAAGACGTACGATCCTGACGGCGAATATGTCGCGTACTGGCTACCGGAGCTCCGGTCGCTAGCAAAGGAAAGGAGGAACTTCCCAGGGGCCGCATACATCAAGCAGGTCGTCCCACTGAAGTTTGATGGTGTGCATCAGAGGAAAGATCAGCAATTCAACAGGCAGACAAGGCCAAAGAACATTTACAGAAGACAAAAATGATAGTGTATGTGTTGATAATATATACCATCAATCGAGAGTCAGTGGGAGATGTTACAGCAATTGGTTGAAAAGCAAATGAGGCGCGAAGCTTCAGAAAGCTTCTGTGGAATGTATGTATCAGTGACAAAGTGAGCTCAGAAGTACAAAACCTGATCCTGATCTTGCTGTACTGACCAAGAGTCAATGGGTTCTGGAAATAATCGTGACAAAAAAGCAGCTCATAACAGCGAGTAACACATCAAGCACAGATTAACACGGCAATTAGATGCTAAAGAAATGCTGTCATTTCCATTAAACCTGAACAAAACCCTCAATTCTCAACAACAGAGTTTGACAAATTTATTTGCCAAAACTAGCCTCGCTGCCCGCAAAACTGAACGAAAAGATATATACACATAACTACCGATGACATGCCACAAAAAAACCCTTGAAAACGAGAAGCTTCCAAAGGTGATGACTCCTATGTACAATTTTCCCTTGTTACAACTACAACTTCACAGCGAGGTCATGAAACTGATAAATGTAGCTTCAATCCTCTGTAGCAGACCCTCCCCTTTTGTTGTAGCCAACGCGGTAGCCCCTGGTTGGTATAGGAATGCCGAGCGACTCATCAACGCTTTGTACTTTCCAAGCACGGAACTGTCTGTCGTTGACAAGGGGGTTGCTTGCACGAACTGGCGGAGATCCCATGAAGTATGGAGGAGAAGCCTGCCGATTGTCAAACCTTATGAGTGACTTGGTTAAATGGCAAGTAAAGGTTAAAACACTGTTTGTTCACCTGTGCTAAAATTATACTCCAAACACAACCTCAAAATAAAAAAAATGAAAAGAAAGTTGAGAGGCAGAGAGAGAGACTAACCTTGCTCACCATAAAATCAGAGAGATCTTGTGCACTTTTAAAATCATACTCCCTGTATGGCCTGAATAAAGAAGAAGAAAAATCATGAGTCTTAATAAAGATCAACATATCAAAACTCAAAAGAAAATCTGAACAGCTTTGCAGATGTTTAGAAGTCCAATAAATTATGAAAATTTCATATCAGAGCAGAGTGTACTAGCTGTAAAATCATTGCATAGTGTTTATCCATTTAAAATACAAATGAGAAAAATCCTGATTGGGACAACTCTAGATGATCCAAATGATTTCAGGCAACAATGTGCACTCAAATGAGTTAAATTTGGTATGTTCACAGGACACATGTATTTAAGGCCCTTCGGTTCTACTCCCTCCGTCCCAAAAATACTTGTCGGAGAAATGGATGCATCTAGACGTATTTTAGTTCTAGATACATTCATTTTTATTCATTTCTCCGACAAGTATTTTCAGACGGAGGGAGTATATAACTATTGATTAATACATACAAGATGCAGACTGCAAACCATAGTAAAAATCTAGTTGAGCAGAGAATTGAAGTATACCTGCTGCTTTTGCATGGAATTGGGCATCTGATGGCTCCATCCCTGCTTTCTGCGCTTTGGTAGGCTTCCTTCATTCTTTCCGTCCTCTGCTTCTGCAGCTCTTTCATTTCGTCCATCGTCCCATCGCCACGGCGCTCGAGGCCTCTTTGTAAGATGTAACCTATGCACAAAACAGTCAGTCACAGTTTGCTATGCACACAGAAATTATATTGCCAGAGGGAAACCGTTTGGCTAACCTGATGAAGGGTTCACGACGCTCATCAGATGCTCCATACCCATTGTGTGTTGTGTCACAAAAAAAGGAAGGAAGGAAGAGGCCTCACTCAACAAGGACCTGCACATTGATTGAAGTGTTACATCCATATTAAATAAAGATACAAGCATCTTTGCCCAGTTTCACGCTTGCATTGAATAGCGGGAGGAGCTCAAAGATCTAGTTAAATTGTTCTGCATAACTACAATTGGTTCTGCTTCAGTTATTCTGCGTAAGTAGAGTTAGTTGTGCTTCAGTGACCCAGCACAGCAATCTCGGGCTTTTCTTCTTGATGATAACATAACATCTGGGGTCTCGGCACTATCCATGCCAACATGCCACAGAATCATGAAATTCAACCCGTCTTTTCCCCAGAAAGAGTGAAAGACTGAAAATTTGCATCTTAGGAAACGCGTTTGGAAAGCCAATACTTGCACGCATGGAACCCTCGGTCGGAGATCCCGTCCATGCATCTAACCGTCGACCACCACCGCAAGAAGTCTCGCTGAGCGAACTTTCCCCCCGCGCAGACGGATTTAAACCCCCTTATCGCCTCGCCCGCCACCCCTAGGGCGGAGCGGCTCGGTCTTACGACGGCGGAGAGGGGAGCAATCTTGCTTCCTCGAAAGAAGCCGCTAACCGGAGGCCGAACCAAGGAGGAGAAGGAGGCGCGGGGAGGATGAGGACCGAGAACTCACCTGGAGCGCGTAGGCGGAGGCTGAAGGAAGGCGGGACGTGGAGAGCCGGGAGCGTCTGGCTGGCGGGCGGGCGCGAGCGGAGGGGAGGAGTCCGAGGGGAAAGCGACGGCGGCCGGAGAGGAGGGTTCGGGTGGGACTCTGGGTCTGGTTGGCTCGAGCCGAGGTTAAATATCTGCCCGAGGCGCACGGGGCGGATGGACGGCTGGGATGCGATGCGATGCGAGGGCGGGGGCGGGGGATTTTTTTGCGGGGAGGGGAAGGGAAGGAAAGGCACGGCGGTTTGGGTTGCGTTGCATCATGTGACGGTTGTTCGGGTCATGTGGCGCGCACGCGCCCCGAGGGTGGCGGCCGGTGCACGCGCCCCGAGGGTGGGAGGAGTGATGAGGCGCTCCCGCACCGAGCGCCACGTGCGTCTAACTTTCTTTTCCTTTCCTTTGTGTGTGATATATTACTCCCTCTGTTCGCTTTTATAGTTCGTTTAGAATAACTGATCGATGTGTACGTGCGATGCACGTTAATTTGAAAGTATATTAAATGCATGCGGGTTTGTGGATGTTAAGTAGTAGGATATTATTTACGTGTTATTATGTGATTAACATTATATTTGAAATGAACTTAACCGCACGCTAAACGTGTTGAGCGCTCGACATTGAAGCGGTCTGGGTCATTGGATTGATATGATTTGATGGCCGAGATTAATTGGATCAGTCCCTTTGGTTTTTTTATATTCGTATAGATATAGATAAAAATTGAACTGATTTAGATATTGTCTTGAATGTCTACAAGGTCTTGCAAAAGTGAACGGAAGGTTTCTCGGGGTGTGTACATATCACGTGCAAGGAAGATCTATCATCTAATTACACCCTGCTCTTAATTTCGAAGCTGTTTCACTAAATTGAGGTGTTTAACGTTGGATTTGATTCACCGGTTTTTGTCATTCAATTTTAACATTTCATGATTTTAGGCCACATAAATAAACAATTTCCCAAAATAATTCACAACGACCAGCCTAATAACACATTGGCCCCACACGTCCGCTCACCACCTAGAAAAAGGGAACACCAACATGTTACTACCTACGTGCCTAAATATTTGTCTTTCTAGAAATTTCAACAAGTGACTATATACGAAACAAAATGAGTAAATCTACACTATAAAATATGTCTACATACATTCGTATGTTGTATTCCATTTGAAATGTCTAGAAAGACAAATATTTAAGAACTGAGGGAGTACACCGTAGCACCAACATGATACATGCGGCCACCAGCGCAAGAAAGATTCACATATAAGTATGAGTTGATTGCAGATAACACATAATCATACCGTCAAAAAAGCACACCAAAACACTGCATTATAAAAAAAAAAAACACAGAGACCATCTTCCCCCACACGTGAAAACCAAATAACAACCAAAATTTATGAAATCCCAATAACCCCAAGAGGGCAGCCCTGAACCTTCTTGTTTTAATCAAAGCTACTTCCTTCTGACTAATAATATCTTAATATGTTGTACTCTCTCCTTTTTGATTTATTAATGGGCCAACTCACTTTTGTTTGTTTGTTTGTAGCACATAATCACATTTTCATGTTGAGACAACCAGGCTGTTTGGATTGCATCCCCGATTCGCCCGGCCAAATCTTTGGACGAGACTTGCCTGCTCCCCTCGTGTGTGCCCATCCGTGCTCCCGCATACGTGGCTTGATTTGATTGGATCAAAATTAGGCCCGGCCCCACCCCCTTAAAATCAGGGGGGGCGATGATTAGATTAGAAAGAAAAAAAATGAAATAACAGCCGTAGGATGAAGTGGGAGCACGGATGGGAGCACGAGGAGGGAGCAGGCAAGTTTTGTCCCAAATCTTTGGCGTTGACCGCAACGTAGGCGTCTGCTTGGCTAGTATCCGATTATTCGGCATGCCCTCAGCACAGCAGCTCCTCACGTTCAATACATAGCCAATATTTTGGCAATCCACCGGCAGCGAAATCCTGCGCCAAATTATTGGCGAGCCCCTCGTTGGCAGGGCAACCGTGGGCAAGATCCAAACGAGTCCAATACCTTTTTTGGTAATACAGAAATTATATTCTTGATGTTTTATGTCAAGACCTTGTGTATTTTTTACTAGCAAATATGCCCATGCATTGCAATGAAGAAAAACAATCAAATTACAGAGATAAAAAAGTCTACAACATACTGCAAGGATGAGATAAGGACTTTTAAAATGTCATTTCATAAACTACATCTGAATCATGTCATGATGAGATAGGGACTAAAAAGCCATTTCAAAAGCTGAAAATGTGATGGTCTCATCATGACTTGATTTCCTAAGGCATCACAACAAAATATTTTTTTGGCTGAGCAAACTGAATTGATGGACCCTGCCCGAGCTAGACTGATGAATGATGTGTGTTGCCTTGACCTAGCGTCATGGTGTTTTCCATGACCAGTAAAATAGTGATACCAAAATAAACATAGCTCTGTATGGAGAAAAATTAGACATTTTGTCATCTTCATATAGCTTACAAAAACTAACCCATAGAAATACAAAAGCCTCTTTTTTACCCGACATGCAATGGACTAAATAAAATCATAAAATAAACTCTACAGATCCCCTACAAAAACCTCTATGTAAGGGACGGTTTGTTTTGTTTGTTATTTATGAATCTACTTGCATTTTCGTGAACATTTTATAATACTTCATGGATTTTGTTTTCAATATGTTTAGAATACACTATTATTTTTTATAAACCATGAACATTTTTTTCTTCAAAAAATCATGATTTTCTTATAATCTGTGATTTTTTTAAATCATGAACCTTTTATGATTTCTCGAAAAAATTTCAAATTCACAAACATTTTATGATTTATCATTTTTTAAACCAAAAATTTCTGAATTTATAAATTTTGGAAATACAAAATTTATTTAAAGAATAAAAAACGAAAAAAGGAATAAAAAACGAAATGAGAAAAACAGGCGATGTCATGCCCCGCACATGGGCCGGCCGATGAACGCGGGCGGGGAGTAGGAGCCATGGGCTTCTATTCAAAGAGAAAAGGACAGAAAAAGTGTATAACCGAACCAGAGTCTCCAGTGTGGAAGGCCGATGCTTTAGCCTTTGCGGTGCTTGTGTGCTTGTGATATACTCACTCCGTTCGAAAATACTTGTCAACAAAATGAATAAAAGGGGATGTATCTAGTTGTATTTTAGTTTTAGATAATCCTTTTTTGTCCAATTTGATGATAAATATTTTCGGACGGAGGGAGTATAATGGTATCACGGTAAAAGAACCGAACCGAATGGCGACTTCGAAAAAAATCCGAAACATTTTCTTCATTTATGGATGTCATAGTGGGTAATTTATGGACGAACGGGCAGAAACACTAATTACAATATTAGTAGGTATCAGCAAAAAGGTTAGTGCGTTGCAACGGGAGATTTTTTGTGACGCCCCAAGATCGACGCTCCAGAAGACTTCCAGCTATTTTGATGTTACCGTGTATTTCATTTGTGCTTGCTCTATTTATTTTGTGCATTGCATCATGTCATCATACCATCATGTCATTAATTAAAAAAAAACTTAACTAAATAAATTGCATGGATCTTCGATCCATTTAAACCGAGGAAACTCATAGGATGACTTCTCTTTATAACATATCCTCCTAATAATTATGGAGCTATCATAATTAATCCATTAATTTGGAATCACCATAACACACCTGCAGTTTAATTCTCATATCTATTCTATTTCAAGTTTGCCCCCCCCCCCCCAAACTTTGCCAACAATTCGTATCTCTTTTATCGAGGCTCCTCTAAAAATCTCAACATTTTTGGACCTACCAATTATTCACTTCCTTCTCAAACTCATTTGAATTCAATTGAAAAGAGTTTGAAATCAACTTCATAATCATGCCTCTTTTCTATTTTTCTTGGAACCAGCGTTTTTTCGCGAGTCCGGGAAAATTATCCACTTGCCCAAGTTCCACCCCTAACCTCTCTTTCTTTTCTTTCTTATCTTTGTTTTTTTAGAGAGAGAGAGGAGTGAGTCTAGCTGGGCCTCCCAGCAGCCCAATCGCAGCAGCCATGCCCAGCCGCCGGCCTCCCTAGGCCCACTTGCCCGCTGTTAACCCTAGCACCAGGGAGATACCCTGGCTCGATCCCCTCCCTCTCCCTTCGTCCTCGTCTCCCTCGTCTGCCGTCGCACGCACACAGGAAGGAGCGAGCCCCTGCCCCGCGCTGCACCTCCACCTCACTGACTCCCCTGCCTCCTTCCTCCTCCGCATACGCGTGCCGCGGCTCCCGTTCCCCTACCTGCGCCGCCGACGCGCGCCCGCGGCGCCCGACCTCCTCCTCGCCTTGAAGCCCCGCGCCCAGTCCAGTCCGTGCCTCCCGGTTGGTCGCACGCCGGTGAGCACCAGGAGCTCCGCATGCGTTCCTCTGCCCCGAAGTCGCCTTCGTCCATGGCAGCCGAGGCCACCTCGCGCCTCGCGCGCTGCTGCACCCGCGACCTCGGCCGCCTCCTTCGCCAACACCGAGCAGCCTCGCGCTCGTCCATGCCTCTGCTCGCCTCCCATGGTGCCGCGCCGCCATGCTCCAACGCCACGCGAGCCCACGACCACCACCATCTCTAGCCGATCCTGTCGCCTCCTTCTCCTGCCACGTTCGTCGTTCCCGGTCCGGCCGGCCTAGCCTCGGTCCCACTCGCCCCTGCATCGCTTCCTCACCGAGGAGCTGAGCTCCATCCGGATCGGCGCCACTCCCTGTACAAGCACTTCTATTTGCCTCTGCACAGTGCCACCTCTGCCAAGCGCAAGTGCCTTCGACCCGAGGTTGTGAATCCTTGGACGCCAAGACCTTGGATACACCAAGTTCGACTACCGCCGACATGTACAACTACCGTCGCCAAGACCCGTGACCGTCAAGTACCACTATCGTCGACCCCGAAGAGCTCGGATTCGTCAAGTTCATCTACGTAACGTGTACATCTACCGCCGCCGTGGATTTGACAAGACAACGTGTACCACTACCGTCGCCAAGATCGCGAGTACCTCTACCGTCGTCATGTACCACTACTTCCACGATGAGATGAGTTCCACTACCGCCGAAGTGTACGACTACGAAACATGAACTACTACTTCCCACGACTCCCCGAGAACAAGTACTTCCATTACTTCCCTCGATGAACTCGAACCGCTCCAAAAATGCATGCTTCGAAGGTATACCGCCGAGACGACCGCTGATACGTCCAAAACGTATCTATAATTTCTGCTTGCTCCATGCCTCTTTTGGGTGATATTGCTATGATATTTATACACTTCCATACACTTTTGATCATATTTGGACTAACCTATTAACTCAGTGCACCCCAGTGCCAGTTTTTGTTTTCTGCTGTTTTTGTATTTCAGGTTTTCCCATTACGAAAACTGCCAGAAAAATCCCGGAAAAATTATATAAAAAATCAGCGTTCCAGAAGCTTCCCGGCACCCGAAGTAGAGCCGGAGGGGGGCCACCAGGGCTCCAGGCGCCCTGGTGGCGCGGCCCCCCTCCTGGCCGCGCCGGGGGGGGGCGCCTGGGCCCCCCAGGCCTCCGCTGATGCCCCCCTTTGGCATATATTTAACACGCGTCCCGAAACCCTCGAGACGGAAACCCTTTTTCGCGATCTCATCTCTGTTCCGCCGCCGCCGCGCTTCCAAGATCGGGAGCACAAGGAGAACTCTTGCCGGCACCCTGCCGGAGGGGAGGATCACCACCGGGAGCCTCTCCACCACCATGGATGCCTCCCGGATGAGTTGTGAGTAGTCTCCCTTGGACCATGGGTCCATGACCAGTAGCTATGTGATGTTCTCCTCCCGTTCTTGTGCTTCACTAATTAGACCTCGTGAGCTGCCCTACATGATCGAGGCACATATGTAATCCTTATGCTGTTGCTATGATGAGTTTGCTGGGATCCGATGGATTGTGAGATTATGTTCAGATTGTGTTTGAGTAATATATTTGATCTACCTCTTTTATATTTATGTTCATAAGTAATTCTTGCATGTTCTCCGTTGCTATTTATTGCTTTGGACAAGTAGTAGGTAGTGACTCCAAGAGGGAACGTTATGCTTGATTGTGGGTTCATGCCCCTCGATGACTAGCTTGAGTGACAGAAACATGAGTCTAGGGGATGTGCTGTTGCCACAAGGGGGAAAACAACGGTGCTTGTGCCCGCGGGTGCAAGGATTGTTTACTTTACGCAAAGTTCTTTTAATGCAGTTCTCTGTTGCTTTGAGTTTACACTATGGGTGGGACTCGCAACTTAATACCATCGAGATGTTCTGGATAGATATCTCAAGGTGGATGATTAGTAGTAGATGCAGATGGATTTCGGTCTACTTGCCTTGGCATACCGCCCATGCTTTGAACCTCTACCTTTCTTGCAACATAGTTAGCATTGGTTTGCGCACATAATTCTGTCAATTGCCCAGCTGTAATTCGTTTACCTCACATAGCTGTTTTATCGTCTTTTGGGAGAGAGACATCACTAGTGAACATCATGGGACCCCGGTCCATATTACCATCATTGATCACATCCGCTATTTACTTTCCGCTTTTTACTTACTATTGCAGCAATACCTATCACTATTATCACTTGCGTTTGACCCTTTGTAAACGACAAGGCCGGAGGGATTGACAACCTCTCTGTACTCGTTGGGAGCAAAGTTATTTGTATCTGTGTGCAGGTCCACGTTGATTGCTAATATCTGGCGCCGTTAGCAGTTGACACCTTCTTGATGAAACTGGGAGTCTCAGGGGAAATCGATCCTTGGTATCTTTGCCAAGGGAAAACTACCGCTACACTGCATCTCAAACCTTCCACTTGGGGTAACCAACGAGGGGCGAGAAGCCATCAAGCAAAGTTTTCTGGCGCCGTTGCCGGGGACTCCACTCTTCAAGATAGGAGAGTTGCACGCTATCTTTTACCTTTGCTTTTTAGTCTTGTTAGTTTACCTTTCAGTTTTTGCTTTAGTATCTTTTATCGAAAATCACAAAAAATAGTTATCTTGCTTGCTTGCTACTATGGGTTCCACCGAGAACACCAAGTTGTGTGACTTCACTAGTCACCACAAAGATGACTTTATCTGCACACCTATCACTACACCTGCCACTTCAGCACCTTCGTATGAAATTAAACCTGCTTTACTGAACTTAGTTATGAAAGATCAATTCTCCGGTGCTGGAGATGATGCTGCTTTACACTTAAACAACTTTGTTGAACTTTGTGATATGCAAAAGTACCAAGAAATAGATGATAATATTGTTAAGCTTAAGCTTTTTCCTTTCTCCTTGAGAGGAGGAGCTAAAATGGTTTCAATCTTTGCCTAGAAATATCATAGATTCATGGGACAAGTGCAAAGATGCTTTTATTGGAAAATACTATCCACCTGCTAAAATTATCCAACCAAGAAGTAACATAATGAATTTTAAACAATTGGATAATGAACACGTTGCCCAAGCTTGGGAACGTATGAAATCTCTTGTCAAGAACTGCCCTACTCATGGTTTGACTACTTGGATGGTTATCCAAACTTTTTATGCAGGCTTGAATTTTACCTCGCGGAACTTGTTAGATTCGGCCGCGGGAGGAACCTTTATGTCAACTATACTTGGTGCTGCCACGAAGCTTCTCGATGAGATGATGACCAACTATTCCCAATGGCACACCGAACGCGCTCCAACAGGTAGGAAGGTAAACTTTGTCGAGGAGATTTCCTCCCTAAATGAAAAAGTTGACTTGATCATGTCTCTACTTTCGAAGCAATCTTCTGTTGATCCTCGTGATGTTCCTTTAAATTCTTTGATTGCTCAAGAACAGGTAGATGTGAACTTTATCTCTAGAAACAATTTTAATAACAATGCTTATAGGAGTAATTTTGGTAGCAATCCTAGACCGTTCCCCTCTAATTCCTATGGGAACAACAATGCTTATCCTAGCACCAAGAACTCCACTACTGAACTAGAGATTATGCTTAAAGATTTCATCACTACCCAAAAAGCCTTTAATAAGAGTGTAGAAGAAAAACTAAACAAACTAGATGATCTCTCTTCGAAGGTAGACAATTTAGCCCATGAGGTACAATTGCTTAAAATTAGAACGTCTCCTCTTGAGGAGAGGAAGGTCACTCCTATGAATGCTATTCAAGTGCAAATTAATGAAAACATTAGGATGTTGGCTAAACTTAAAGAGAGATGGGCTAGAGAAAGGGAGGAAGAGGATAGAATTAAGAACCTTCCTACCCACCACACTGTTGCTACTATCCAAGTTGTTGAGGATATCCAAACTCTTAGCACCCATTGCACTCCTGGTCCCAATGGACCTATTAATGGTGATGCTATTACTATAGAAACTACCAAACAAGTGAACATAAAGGACACCACTACCACCTTACTTGATAGTAGTGACCTTGATTTTGACAATTGCACTCTTACCGAAGTTATTGATTTCCTTCACAAGATGTCTAGAGATCCCCGCACTAGCACGCTTAACCTTGCCTTCACAGAGCATATCACTAATGCTCTTATCAAAGCTAGGGAGGAGAAACTTAGAGTAGAAGCCTCCATACCTAGAAAGCTAGAAGATGGTTGGGATCCTATGATTAAAATTAAGTTGAATAACTTCTCTTGCTATGCTTTATGTGATGTTGTAGCTAGTACCTCCATTATGCCCAAAAGACTATATGATATGCTTAAATTGAAACCTTTTGATTCTTGTTCTTTTGGTGTTCGTCTCGTTGATTCTTCCATAAAGAAACCTTTGGGGAGGATCGACGATGTTCTTATCGTTGTCAATGACAATTACGTTCCCGTTGATTTCACTATTATGGACATTGAATTTGAACCTTCGTGTCCAATTATTTTGGGATGTCCTTTCCTTCGCACCGTTGGTGCTATCATTGACATGAAAGAGGGGAATATAAAATTCCAATTTCCTCTCAAGAAAGGGATGGAACACTTCCCTCGAAAGAAGATTAAGTTACCTTTTGAGTCCGTTATACGGGCTAGCTATTCTTTTACTCTTGATAAAACTTGATCTCTATGCATTATGCCTAGCTTAAAGGCATAAAAGAAAGCGCTTTTGGGAGGCAGCCCAATGAATAAATTTTATTTTGCTTTTGTTGTGTCTTGATGTTGTTACTACAGTAGCATCATCATTGTATCTTTACTTTTCAATTTAGTGCCAAGTGTAGCCTCTGATTGCAAGAAAGTTCAAAAGTTGTGACGTGCTGTCCAGGAAACAGATTCTGTCCTTGGATAGAAAAATTCGTATAAAATCACCAGATCATCTTTTTGGTCTGAATATTTTCGACAGCGTGCTCTATACAATTGTCTTTCGTGCGTCTGTTCTGAGTTTTTTCATTAGAGTTGCAGAAGTGCCCCGAAAAAATCATTTACTACCTGCTGTTCTGTTTTTCACAGATTCTGTCCTGTTTTGCCTTTCCTTCATTTTGCAAACCTAGAGCTTGCTTTTTCTTTGCAAAAACCTTTTGGCAATCTTGAGAAACAGTAGAACTTCAAGAATATCCTTATTTCCAGCAAGGAACAATTATTTTATTATGGGTACTAACCTCGCTAATCAGATTATGATGAGTTATGTATGAAGGGAGTTTTCAAGTGTGCGAGGGAGGATGATAAAAAGATTCAGGAGTGTCAAACGCTCAAGCTTGGGGATGCCCCCATGCACCCCCAAGAAATATTCAAGGAGACTCAAGCGTCTAAGCTTGGGGATGCCCCCGTGCATCCCCTTCTCCATCAACATTATCAGTTCGTCCTTCGTTCCACTATATTTTTATCACTTCATGTGTTATGTGCTATGCTTGGAGCGTCTTGCTTTTGTTTTCCTTTTTAGTTTTCTTTAGATTTTCATAACGAGTCGGAACTCAGCTTTCTTTATGTGGGAGAGAAACACGCTCCGAGAAACACGCTCCACTTCTACCTAGAACATAACATAGAGTTTTCATGTCTATCTTTGCTGTGTGTGTTCTTTGTCTTTCAATAGCTACTGTCATGCTTAGCTCTTAGTTTTCATGCTTATCTTTTTAAAAGAGCTTTTGTTTAGTTGGTTGCTTGAACTCTCTTTAGTTATCATGCTTATCTTATTAAGAGAGTTTGCTTCTGTTGCATTGGTTGATATGTCTATGATAAAAATGCTACGTGCATAATGTTGCTTAGTAGTTCATGTTTTCTTATGGTTAGTCTCAAATAGCTGGGGGGGTTCCCAATGTGTTATTGGAGTACCAACATGATTTGTTTGCCTATGATGTGGTATGGTTTAGTAATATCTTCCTTCAAGAATTTAATTTGATTGACTTGGCGTATGCTCACGCATATTTAAAATTGTAAAGAAAGTCTGTCAAGCCTTAATGATCTTTTGTTTTTGAGTAGCGATATAACTTCCATGCCTGATTCAATGTTGCTTTGTCGCTCTGCATGATTATGACCGTTATTGCTCTCTTAGTTGGTCGCTCCCAGTCTTTTGCTAACCTCCACCTGTACTAAGCGGACTGACTGCTTGTGCATCCAAATTCCTTTAAACCAGTTATGCCATATGAGTCCACCATACCTTCCTATACATGGTATTTACCTGCCATTCCTAACGAAGACTTTCATGTACCATCTCGAAATTATTCAAAAAAGCATTCCTATTTTGTGCCTCTGTTTTAGTTCATGAGGAAGTAGTAGTTCATTCATGATCTTTTTAAGTTGGACAAGCTTCACCCCGGGATTGCATGTCTAATGTGCAAAACCATAATACGAGAAGGAACTGGCAAAGAGTGCGCCCGGCTCAAAAACTAATATAACAAACAAACCCTCCTTCACGCTTTGTTCATGAGAAATCAGAAAACTTTGGCAGTGATAAACAAAGGAGATTAAGAGGATGTGATCGTCCTCATTCGGGAGCCGTTCCTCGAAACTTGTCCATCTCAAGAAGTGATTGAGTTGTCTGCTAGCATTCGTTGACGGAACATGCATAATCTAAAAATAATAATAATTATTACCTCTGTTTTTAAAACCAAGAGCTCTGGTACATGCTTTGTCTTTGTTTCCGACTACGGGTTTTCAACCTTGCCAACAAAAGCCACGGTTCGAGAGTCTCCACCTTCTTTTAAAGCACCAACTACTGAGAACATGATTGTCATTCTGAGTGTAATGTGCATTGTCCCAAAGTAGCATTGTCTTTTGCATGATTGTGATATCGTTTATTCTGAAATCATTGTATCTAGTCATCACTTAAACCTTGGAGGTGCCCCTGCATTTATGTTTTGCTTCACTAAAGGGGGCAAGCGAGATATCACTTTGTCATATTTGCACACCATGCTCATTACAAATCTATTTGATGTTTCAGTATCATATTGTAAAACTTTCAGTTCTTTGTGATTTTCTCATGAGGCAACTTAATTACTACAGATTCATTGTCTCAGTAAGCTTTTCTCATGTGACTATGAAAAGTCCTATATGGTTAATAGCATGTCACCACAGAAATTATTCTTGTTATCATTTACCTACTCGAGGACGAGCAGGAATTAAGCTTGGGGATGTTGATACGTCCAAAACGTATCTATAATTTCTGCTTGCTCCATGCCTCTTTTGGGTGATATTGCTATGATATTTATACACTTCCATACACTTTTGATCATATTTGGACTAACCTATTAACTCAGTGCACCCCAGTGCCAGTTTCTGTTTTCTGCTGTTTTGTATTTCAGGTTTTCCCATTACGAAAACTGCCAGAAAAATCCCGGAAAAATTATATAAAAAATCAGCGTTCCAGAAGCTTCCCGGCACCCGAAGTAGAGCCGGAGGGGGGCCACCAGGGCTCCAGGCGCCCTGGTGGTGCGGCCCCCCTCCTGGCCGCGCCGGGGGGCGCCTGGGCCCCCCAGGCCTCCGCTGATGCCCCCCTTTGGCATATATTTAACACGCGTCCCGAAACCCTCGAGACGGGAACCCTTTTTCACGATCTCATCTCTGTTCCGCCGCCGCCGCGCTTCCAAGATCGGGAGCACAAGGAGAACTCTTCCCGGCACCCTGCCGGAGGGGAGGATCACCACCGGGAGCCTCTCCACCACCATGGACGCCTCTCGGATGAGTTGTGAGTAGTCTCCCTTGGACCATGCGTCCATGACCAGTAGCTATGTGATGTTCTCCTCCCGTTCTTGTGCTTCACTAATTAGACCTCGTGAGCTGCCCTACATGATCGAGGCACATATGTAATCCTTATGTTGTTGCTATGATGAGTTTGCTGGGATCCGATGGATTGTGAGATTATGTTCAGATTGTGTTTGAGTAATATATTTGATCTACCTCTTTTATATTTATGTTCATAAGTAATTCTTGCATGTTCTCCGTTGCTATTTATTGCTTTGGCCAAGTAGTAGGTAGTGACTCCAAGAGGGAACGTTATGCTTGATTGTGGGTTCATGCCCCTCGATGACTAGCTTGAGTGACAGAAACATGAGTCTAGGGGATGTGCTGTTGCCACAAGGGGGAAAACAACGGTGCTTGTGCCCGCGGGTGCAAGGATTGTTTACTTTACGCAAAGTTCTTTTAATGCAGTTGTCTGTTGCTTTGAGTTTACACTATGGGTGGGACTCGCAACTTAATACCAGCGAGATGTTCTGGATAGATATCTCAAGGTGGATGATTAGTAGTAGATGCAGATGGATTTCGGTCTACTTGCCTTGGCGTACCGCCCATGCTTTGAACCTCTACCTTTCTTGCAACATAGTTAGCATTGGTTTGCGCACATAATTCTGTCAATTGCCCAGCTGTAATTCGTTTACCTCACATAGCTGTTTTATCGTCTTTTGGGAGAGAGACATCACTAGTGAACATCATGGGACCCCGGTCCATATTACCATCATTGATCACATCCGCTATTCACTTTCCGCTTTTTACTTACTATTGCAGCAATACCTATCACTATTATCACTTGCGTTTGACCCTTTGTAAACGACAAGGCCGGAGGGATTGACAACCTCTCTGTACTCGTTGGGAGCAAAGTTATTTGTATCTGTATACAGGTCCACGTTGATTGCTAATATATGGCGCCGTTAGCAGTTGACACCTTCTTGTTGAAACTGGGAGTCTCAGGGGAAATCGATCCTTGGTATCTTTGCCAAGGGAAAACTACCGCTACACTGCATCTCAAACCTTCCACTTGGGGTAACCAACGAGGGGCGAGAAGCCATCAACCGCCCATGGACGAATGCTTGTGTTGTATGATATGTCTGTGTGTTGCATCGTGTCCGATTTGTCCTTGCACGTTCCTCCATGTTTGCCATGCCGTCGACCCATGGGAACCCGGTAACGGGATCACCCCATCTATCTCTTGCATGACACACTCACGTCGACCCTTTCTTTTGCGTCGGCCTCAACGAGTTACCGGTACCGGAACGTTGCTGTGGCACCGTTTCCGTTTTCGCCGCCATGACACCCCATTCTTTCCGTAGTGGTGACAAATGCTCCATATCTTATAACATGCCAAATTTTCATAAAATTGCATAAAAACTTGCAAATGTCATCCGCATCATGATAACAACATATAAATGGTTCAAATTGTTGTTCGCTTCAAATTGCTAACACATGCACACGGGAAGTTTCTGGAATTGTTGTTGTTATTTCCGGCCTCATTTAAAATGCTTAGATAGTGTAGTTTACTTATGCTTCAACTCTTGCCATGTTAAAGAACATTTAAACTTGTTGGGTTCATAACCGAGAGCAAACTAAATAATTAGATGTGGTGTTTCGTCAATATGCAACTCGTTGCATATTGAGCTCTGCTTAAATTGTAGTGTTGTTTGTTACACTTTGCCATGCCATCATAATTAAACCAGACATGCATCATATTGAACCGCATGCCATATATCGCACACACCTTGATCTGGCTGACCGTTTATTTTGTGTTGCTTAATCACAAAGAGTTCATTCGACTGAACAGTATGTTGTACATCGCACACACCTTAATCTGGCAGCCCATTTCTTTTGTTCCTCCTCATCGCAAACAGTCAATTGAACTGAACCGTATGTCTCTCATCGCACACACAACCAAAATCTGAACCGTGTTTGATGTATCCTCCATTGCAAATGTTTTGCACCTTTTTTGACGGGTTTTTTACACCCTCGTTTGCGATTATGGCATAGCATACAGTTTCGTCGAAAGGTCTCTAATCGTAGTGTCGCGTTAGCAGCATCCTGCAGTAGTGAATGGACTTATCATTCCTAGTGCGAATCATCTCCCATTGCTCATCTCGGCGTCCACAAATCTAGTAGATGGTGTCTTCAAGATCCTTGTTGTAGACTTCACAAATGCGTCCAAAGGTGATATGTGTTGCCATACTCTTTCCCAAGCTCCAAGTAGGTGCATCAAAGGCAAACTCGAGAGGTTCCATGATTGGTGCAATAGTCCTCCCAGGAACACTAACTTTGATGCTCCAGCACTCCTCTTCCGATAATGTTGCAGTGAAGGTTCTAGTTAAACTTGGTATTCCGATGTACAGGTACCTCGTGACTTCCTTCAAGTGTCTTCCGAAAGGGGTGTCGTCATCATGCTGAGTAAACTTGTTCCCGGGGACTGACATCTATAGAGTAGAAATAGAGAAGGATTAGAAATGAGTAGAGAAGAGCATCATGTGGCTTATTCTAGTGGCCGCGTCATACAGTCAGCGTGTGCTTTGATACCATCTTGTAGCGACCACGATCCCAATGAATCGAAGTCTCTGTGCTTAAGTGTCACCCCTGGATCGGTATGCTGACACACAGTACTTGAGGATTTATAACAGAGTTTCAATCACACACTTATTACATCGAGAATCCTCATAAAAAGTATTATTACAAAAATATGGCTGAAGGCCATCTAAAATAATTAAACCGCGGAATCATCGAAGATAGTTGAGTCCATCCAACTCCACGTCAAACACTGAGTGCATGACAATGACCTAATCGCACCTTAATCTTCGTCGGAGAACTCTGCAACATGAGACATTGCAGCCGTGTAGGTCAGCACATTGAATATGCTAGCAAAGTCACACTGTACCGATAATGATGAACAAATATCTACTACTACATGCATATTTGGCTGGTGGAGGCTGTAAGGTTATTTTTGCATAAAGCTATTTTTTTTCCTACAACAAAGGAATAAATTGTATTTACTACTCGCTTGAATTAAACAATATTGAGAAGGTTCATCCATCTCAATTCCAAAATAACCAAAGTCATTAGTAACCCATCAGTTTAATTAATAGAGTGATGAGATCAGTCCATAATTCAAATACCAGGATACTCAAGATGTCCATAACCGGGTACACGGCTATTCATGAATAGTTTGTACACTCTGTAGATGTTTGCGCACTTTTCCTCACAAGACTCGACCGCATCCATGATCGGAAAATCGAGACATAGCCTTTCAGAAGCATTAACTCTTTACTCTGGGTAGACCATTACACCTACTTTCCCCTACATCTGCTAGTCTACCACTGAAAAAGGTCACACAACTTACTCAACTATGCGAGAGCCCATAATGGCTTGTGTCTGCACATGGAAGTTTCTAGGCATGAATGATATATGATCCCTTTGAGCCTGGGTGGCATTCCGTAGGATGATCACATGGTTCCTCCGGGATATCCTAGGACAACGTTGGATTCTCCAGGTGCCCTGCAACCAATCCACCCAGATGTGTATTAAAGTTGCCACCTTAAACTTTCCCTTAGTTGTTATTACTCTCACAACTCTCATGAATCTCACATACCAATCCACGTCTACGAGCATGGCTAAGCAATAAGTAACAAAGCGTATAATCCCGAGGTTGATCTCAAGTCATAGGTTCCTACCTCATGAACTACAAAGCAGAACCACATATATTCAAGTCCTGCTTATGCAAATCTTTGAGGGTATAACTAATGCAAGTAAAATTGGGTATTGAAAAGTATGATCAAAGTGTAATTTGCCTTGCTGATGATCGTTGAAACCTAAAGACTCGTAGTAGCAAGCTTTGCACTCCGGAAATTCTATCGCAATCAAACAATAGCATACATAAGCAATCATGCACATAATCGAAGAACAGATCTCGAAAAACTTCGAAAACAAGCAAACAACTCTTGCAACACAAAACAATTTCTAACAGTACCAAAATTAGATGGATTTGGCCTTATCGGAAAGTTAACGCCCCAGACACACTCGCCGATGGTCGTTACTCCTGCGGGATCTAGACTGGCCTGACAGATCAATACTAGTCTTTTCTGCGCACTTTGTCCTCACTCGTGCGCACCCGGGAGCAACTTCCCGGTCGGCCACCCATCCTGAAATTACTCCAAGCTGAGCATGTTAACTTTGGAGTTCTATCCGAATGGGCTTCCAGAAAAGAAGGAATTCCTTATTGATATGAGTAGTCTATCATCCCTAATAAGCCAGGCTATCACAGGTCAAGAGCTTCGATTTGTAAAAAGAATCAACTCAAATGGAGTTAAGAAACTCAAGTTACGATCAAAAGAAGTTCAAATTCAAATATGTTTGAATTCAACTTTTAAAACTTTCTAAAATAAATTTGCATTGGATTACTGGATAGATCATATCAAAACGAAGAGTTTGCCGTTGGTTTCATCTAATTCCGACAAACGAGTAAAATGTAGTGATCTTTTTAAGATTAGGGACTGATCTATAAAAGCTTAAATCGCGAAAAGGTCCCTGACATGAATCAACAAAAAAAATCTATCTAATGAACGTTCGTTTTGTAAACCTAACCAGCGAACGTTCGCTAAATAATTAAACCTAAAAAAACGGTTTATAAAAAAACCAACCTAGGGTTTAAAAAAAACGAAACTAAAAACTGTAAAAAAACGAATCGGTTCTTTACCAATTCGGTCGGCGGGTTGGGTCCGGCGGCGGTTCAGATCGGGGCTCTGGCGAGTCGGGGTCGGGGCGTCCGGCGGCAGCGGCGACGGTGCGAGGCGCGGCGCGGAGGCGAGCTGGCGGCGGCGGCGTGGCGCGGAGGCGGCGGCGGCGGGGTTGGTGGATAGGGGCCGGGGTGGCCTCGCCTTGCACGAGGGGTCACGACGCCCGACGTGTCTGGCTCGGCCTCCAGCGAGTCTGGGCGGCGCACGGAGATGAAGGCAGTTGCGCGGCTGGGCCGGCTCGGGCGGTTGTGCCTCGACCCAGTCGGGTCGGCCGATTTTTAAAAAATTTTTTTTTTCTGAAAATACAGAAAAATAGAAAAATGTAATAAATACATTTTTTAAAAATCGCAGAAAAATTCACGCGTACTTAGGGCCTTATTATTGACCTGGTGAACATTTTTCTAGGCCTAAATGCCTAAAATAAAAATAAACATTTTAGTGCAAATAAAAGAACAAAAATAAATACTTTCGCAAAATAAAAATCACAATAAATATATTTTTACTCAAAATTCAATTTCTAACATTTTTGGTCTGTTTTGAAGAAGTCATATTATCTTCTCTCATTATTTCTAAAAATATTGAAAATGAAAATTGGTAAAATAATATTTGATCTAACTCCACTTGAAAAATAATAAAATTGTGGGTCCTCTTTTAAAAACTTCCAACTCTCTCATTTGGGTCCATGAGTTGCTTAAAGTCTTTTCGATCAATTTCCGATTAAAATAAAATTCAAAAATGCTCAAATGATGAATGCATATGAATGATCTATGCTAACATCCAAATTGAAAATTGGGATGTTACATCTCGTGTGGGAGAGAGAGGTGTCCCTCGATTTTTTTTTTCACATAAAGCTGAAACGTCATGGAGTGTGTGTTAATTCAAAAAATGGTGAGGGGCTTTGCTGCAAGACTGTCGTGACGGTGAACCCATTAGACTCAATCCATGCTTCATTATTAAGGGAAAGATACTTGTTAGAATAATAATTGCACCTATACTAAGATATTTTGAAGTAATAAAGTAGATACAAACACATATAAATATAATACAATACATAAAGTGACACAAATTATTCCGGGGACGAATGAGATTTCGTCGTCTTTTTACGATTAGCTCTGATTTAAATGGAATTTAGTTTGTTAAAACATCTCCAACTAAATTTATGATGGCAATACCATTCTCAATAAGAATAAAATGCATTTTTACTAGGATAGTGTGCTTATTTAGAAAATGATTATTCTATTTTTAATGATTCAACCGTATAACATTGAACTTGAAGATACAATATTCCATGTCGTTATTGTAATTATACATTGTGTTCTATAAGTTATATAAAAAAATGTATTCACATTATTGTAATAATAATTTTTAAAGTAAAAATAATTAATATAAATATGCGTTAATTGTGTTAATCCAATAAGAAATAATTAACCATTAAACGTGTATACAATCTGTAGCGCTGGAAAATTATCTAGATCACCAGCTACTTCCAGACAAATATCCAAAGGAGATTAATAAACACAATATTGGTGCTAATGAATTATAGCAGTGAGAGGGAGACAACTTAACATCGGTAAAATGTGATAAGAAAAGAAATTTAAGTCGCGGGTAGCCCCTGAATTCGCGCACAAAACCCAAGCCTCATCGTACGACGTATATAGATAAACAACCAATTTGAATAGCGGCAAAATTTAACATCGCCCAAAAACCTAAAATTTTGAACTTTGAAATTGAGTGTGATTTTAAATTTTTCAAAATTTATTTTAATTCTAAAATATTTATATTTTCTTTCATTTTGAGTTCTTATTAAAATTTTGGAATACTCAATTTCTAATTCAATTACATGATAATATGACTTCTTCAAAATAAAAAGATGAAAATACTTTGATTTTTTTTTAGTTCAAGAATATTTTGGGCTTAATTGAAGCCTAAAAGTATTTTAATGAATTATATCAAGACCCAAAGTAACTTTAAGAAAATAATTTAAATTTCTAAAATTTTAGTTTGGCTTAAAATATTTTTCGCAGACCCTATATAAATATTTTATTTTATTTCTAATATTTTTAGTAATTGTTATGGACTAGTTTTAAACCAAAATTTATGCTAATTTATTTGGAAAGTCCAAGTGAACTCTAGTCCTTAATGAACCACACTATGCAATTCCTACAACTCAATAACCGACCAACCTCTTCTTCAGCGTGTGACGGGTTACCTTCTTGAAACGGTATGTAGCAATCACATACATCTAATTTTATGGATGATCTCTCTCTCTCTCATGATCGGGACTCGACCTGTCATTTCTCTCCTCTTGTCGAATCCCACTTCCCTGAGAACACCGTGTCGCGTCTTATATAAAATCCTATAAACCACCTCTCGAACCATCCTTCTCGAAAACCCCCAAACACATAGCTCGATGTGAAGCTCCAAGACATCGTTGAAGTTCCATTGCCCAAGTTTCGTCTTCAGATCGATTATGTCAACCATGAAGCTTCCCAAGACCCTTTTCTCCTCACCTAGCTCGGCCTCGATGTGCCACATTCGCATGACCCCTTATCACTAGAAGTAGCACTGGGACATGAATTCAAAGCCTCACCAGAGAAGTTTGACAGCACCCGAGCTACACTTGAGCAAGACGCCACTAGGAGAAAGTCTTGTTGCGGTCGAGGATTGCACCATATTGTCGTGTCACACCCCCCTCGACATGAATTCACTAGAGCCCGAAGACCATCGAATGTTGTCGCCATCAACTCCCCTAAAGCTTGTGCCACCTTCTTCCGCGACGCCGTCCACCTGCCTGTGAAAAATCACCACCCGCTCAAAACCCTAATCCATTTTTGCTCGGGGCTATCATATCTTCATAAAATCTAATGGCCCACATTATGCCCGACCAAATCGAAATTGTATGACTCGATCTTAGTCTTTAGCTTTCACTCAAATCCAGAGGTTCATGTTTTATTTAGCACTGAAGCGGTATCACACCACCCGGTCATGCCACATTTGATCGCTCCATCCTTGTTTTCTATGTTTTGGTAGGTTACCATCATTCTCCTTGTCCTCTGGTTTTGTAGCTCTTTAATTTCCTCCATTTGTTCCATCACCATGACGCTCGATGCCACTATGTAATATGTATCCTATGTACAAATGGCCAGTCATGGTTCGACGTCCCGAGAAACTATATTATCAAAGTGAAACCTTTCGCTAACCTAATGATGGATTCGTGACACTCATCAAATGCTCCATACCCATGTCACAAAAAGGAAGGAAGATGGTCACCCAACAAGGACTTCCACATTGATTGAAGTATTCCTCAATCATGAGTAAATCGAGCTAAAGAGAAATGCACTTTTTGCACATGGTCATGCTTATGTTGAATAGCATGAGCATACCAAAGGTCTCCCTGCTCATTTTATATGCAACTAGGAAAAACAAGTAATGAAGTTCTTTGAGCATGTTGTGCACAATTTCTGCTTCAATTATTCCGCATAAGAATTAGTTCTGCTTCAATTATTATGCTTCAGTTAGTATTCTGCATAACATAATATTTAATTCTGCTTTAGTTACTCTGCATAGCATAATAATTAGTTTTTCTTCTGTGACCCAGCATAACAATCTCAGATTTTTTTTGTTGATAAATATCCGGTCTTTCCACAATCCATGTCGACATGCTTAAAATCGTAAATTCAACCGTCTTTTTCCTCGGAAAGACTCAAAATCTACATCGACTGATACACATCTTATCAATGGCCTTGGAAACCCAATACTTATACACATGACACCCTTGCTCAGAGATCCCATACACGCACGAACGAACCATCAGTCCAACATGAATTCACTAGAGCCCGAAGATCATCGAAACGTTGTCGCCATCAACTCCCCCAAAGCTTGTGCGACCTTCTTCTGCGACGTCGACCACTTGTTGGTGACAAATCACCGCCCTCATAAAACCGTAATCCATTTTTGCTCAGGACTGTCATATCTTCATAAAATCTAATGGCCCACATTATGTCTGATCAAATCGAAATGGTACGACTCAATCTTAGTCGTTAGCTTTCACTCAAATCCAAAGGTTCGTGTTTTATTTTGCACTATTGCTCCACCCGGTCATGCTACATTTGATCGCTCCATCCTTCTTTTCTGTGTTTTTGTGAGCCTCCACCATTCTTCTTGTCCTCTGGTTTTGTAGCTCTTTAATTTCTTCCATCGTTCCATCATCATGACGCTCCATACCACTCTGTAATATGTATCCTATGTACAAATGGCCGGTCACGGCTCGTTGTCCCCAGAAACTATATTATCAGAGGGAAACCTTTGGCTAACCCGATGACGGAATCATACACACTCATCAAATGCTCCATACCCATGTCACAAAAATGAAGGAAGATGGTCACCCAACAAGGACCTGCACATTGATTGAAGTATTCCTCAATCATGAGTAAATCAAGCTTAAAGAGAAATGCACTTTTTGCACATGTTCATGCTTGCATTGAATAGCGTGAGCATACCAAAGGTCTCCCTACTCATGTTACACGCCACTAGGAAAAACAAGTAATGAAGTTCTTTGAACATGTTGTACACAATTTCTGCTTCCATTATCCTGCGTCAGAATTAGTTCTGCATCAGGTATTATGCAACCGTCTTTTCCCCCCAGAAAGACCCAAAAAAATTATCGACCGATACACATCTTAACAAACGCCTTGGAAACCCAATACTTAGGCTGTGTTCAGCAATACTCCGCTCCTTCGCCAGGGACCGGAGCGGGTGGAACGCCCATTTTGCAGCTCGCCGAAATTCCACTAGATGCCGCTCCGCTCCGCTGCGGAGTTACGGAGCGGAGAGTTTCCGAACGGCTTATACACAGGAAACCCTTGCTTTACGATACATCCATTTCCAAGACAAGTAATTCCGAACGGAGGGAGTACGAACGAACCATCAGTGGACAACCATAGCAAGATGTCTGGCAGCCAACTTTCCCCCGCACAGATTTGAACCCCTAGCACCTAGCTGCCACCTCCGTGAAAGCAAGAACCCACGGCGGAGCGGCTTAATCTCACGACGGCGGCACGGCAAGCAACCGCGGAGAAGGGAACGGGCACGGTGCTAAGGGCGCAGCATTGGGCGTCATCTTGCTTCCTCCGAAGAATCCGCCAACAGGACTAGACGAAAGGAAACCACGAGAGATGAAGGCGTGAGCGAGATAAGAACCAGGAACTCACTGTCACGGCCCCGTACCGTACTCTGAAGAAGGCTGGAGCACGAGCGAGGGGTCGGAGGCCGGAGGAAGGGAGGGAGGGAGGGGGGCGCGACGTGGAGAACCGGCAGCGTCTGGCTGCCGGGCGCGAGTGGGGAGGAGTCCGAGGGGAAAGGGATGGCCGCCGGAGCCCGGAGAGGAGATCCGTTCGGGTGGTTTGGGTTTGGGCTTTGGTTCGCTCCAGGTATTTATCTGTCCGAGGCGCACGCAACGGATGGACGGCTGGGATGAGAGGGCGGGGAGGAAAGCCATGGCGGTTTTGCCTGCGTCATGGCGGTTCGATCGGCCGGTGCACACACCCTTGTGACCGAGATATGTGCGTCCAACTCCGTGTTTGATTTTCGCCCGAGAAAAACCGGATTTCGGCCGAATTTCAGCCATCTCGACCTCGGGCGGAAAGTATCTTTAGCCCGAAATTGATCAAATTTGGCAAATTTTGGTCAAATTTCAGTCAAAACTTGGTAAAATTTCATCCGATTTTTTAAAAAATGTCAGAAATTCAGCCATCTCGGCCTTAGGCGAAAAAAAAATCTCAAACCGAAAATCAAACACAGTCTCCAACTTCCTTTCAGACCTCGGTAGCGAGCGTTTTTCAGAGCATCTACAACCGAACCCTCACATCCTCCCCAAATGCCTGGTCGTGATGTCCGGTCATTGCCTAGACGCGAAATTGTCACCCAACCACGGCTGACAAATCCGGCTCAAAAGCTCGGACACTCTCCATACCTGACCATTATTTGGGGTGGATATGGGGAGGCCGGGAAGCGCCAGGACACCTAGCCACGTCCGACCAACCCGCTATGGCCCACGCCGCTTCCATCACCGTCCCCACAAGACCATATCCAGATGAGGAACCCTAGTCAAACCCCACTCCACTTCCGTCCACTCGCCCTACCCGCCCCCCTCCATCCCCTCCCCTTCCACCCAATCTCCCCTCGGTCCCCTCTACCATGTCCGGCTCCCGGTTCCGACAAGATCGACTAGGTGGGGCTGGCCAACACAGACTCGTCGAGCTCATTTGACCCGGACGAGGAGGAGATCGCGCTCCGCATTGCGCTCGCGAATGGATCGGCGCGGTAGCTCCTCCTCGACGGTGTCCCCGACATCATGGGTGGGCAACTCGCCCTCTGCGGGGCCCGATGCCGTCCTGCGTGTTCTCTTCCATCCACAGCGATGTGACAACGCGAGTAGCGGCACCCAACACTGGTAGCACCTACCTCGGCTGGGAGCCGCTGGGTGCTCACCCCCTAGCCCACCTGCGCGGCATTAGTAGACATAGATAATGGGCCACGCCTACCGCCAGGCAATGAAAGTGGCGGCGCAGTGCGGAGCGAGGCACGGTTATGGGTCCTCTAGATCTGCACCGGAGCCGCTACCGCCCGCCCGAGGATGACGATGAGGCATTCCGCCTCGTAATCTGGCGGTCATACACGTCGGTGGAGGCCAATGCCCACCGCCGCCATCGCAAGAACACATCGGTGCTCCCTCGGGCACTCGAGTAATCGGCGAAGGTGGCACGACACAAGGAGGTGGCAGCGAAGAGAGCCATCCGACTCGAGCAGAACCGTGCCGCCAACCGAATGGCGGACTTCCTCATCTCCATCCTCATCCTCCTCCTTCGACGACGACTGAGGCATGACGGTCGACGACTCGCCTCCCGCCGCGGATGTGTACGCCAAGGACGGCTGTCGAGACCCCAAGGAGAAGCGACTAGTGAGGAAGTGGTGAACTCCGGCCGCCCCCATTGCTATGTTTGTATTTTAGTTGTTGTATATCTTTGTTTTAGGTTGAATTTGAATTCCACGTCCCTTTTGGATGAACTATGTCAATGTCTGATGCCCGAATTGCTATATTTTTATGCTATCTCCTATGATCTATGTAATATGCATGGGTTTGTCTAAAATAGGGTTCAGACTTTTAGGGTTTGTGGTTGTGGAGGGAACAAAATGACTTTTGTCCGGACACTGCCAGTGGACGCTCCCGTGGGCGTGTAAGGCAAGAAAATAGGCAATCGTGGTTGTAGATGCTCTCAAGGATAGAATTTGAGAGCTTTTATGATAGTTTAAGTTGTAGAGAGGTGGCAACTTTACTTTTAGGGGTTGACAGTTTTCCATTTTAATTTGTGAAGGCATTTTTTCGTGAACTTTGCTATCGTTCGATCGTGACCAAACGGCTGTGAGATGGTTCGTTGGGACCTCCTTCTCAAGAAGCGTCAGCAAGAATGCCAGATAAGATCATCGTTCTTTTGTGATACACTGCAAGGAAGGACCTATTCTCAAACATATTTTACTTGGATTTTGAAGATTGGAATCTTTGCTAACAATATCTAGCGTTTAGGGCTTTGCTCTTTGGGGATTGTTGTGATGCTCCCTCAGCAAGACTATTGTGTGTGTTTGTGTGTGTGTGTGTTTCTTTCGTTCTCTTATTGTTATACCCTTGTTACCGTGTGCTCTGGCCGTTGCTTTATAATATAAAGCGGGGGAAATCCTTTTTCATCTAACAATATATAGTTTTCCCTCGAAGTTTTCCCTGTCTTGCCCCCCACCGGCTTCCTTATCGCCCTCGCCGTCCATCCCATCCCATCCATGGCCGGCCGGCAACAGGCCGGTGACTCACACACACAGGCCAGTGACTCACACACAGGCCAGTGACTCACACACACAGGCCACTCAACAGCATGCAGGTCACCCACACAAGTAAAGTAACGTCTTGGGCAACCCAGTCATGCAGGTTGCCTGCCCAGTTGAGTCAGTGTGTATATAAGGTTGCCCCCGCCAAGATTGCATGACAACCCACCAGGCAGACAGGCAGGCGTACGAGGCTATCGGTGCTCGTTTGATAAGCAGCTACACATATAGCCAGTCGAGCCGGGTCGAAGCAGTTTAGCTGGAGCTTGAGAGGGCCGGCCAGATCATGGAGCTCGCCGGGACTTGGAGGAAGGTGATGCCTTACATGGCCATGGTCTTCCTCCAGTTCGGCTACGCCGGGCTCTTCCTCCTCTCCGTCGCGTCGCTGCGCCAGGGCATGAGCCACTACGTCCTCGTCGTCTACCGGAACGCCATCGCTGCCGTCGCCATGGCCCCCTTCGCGCTATGGTTTGAGAGGTTGATACTACGGATCCGTGAATTGATCATCCCTACCTTCTTACTTATTTTTTTGAGAATACAGTTATACAGGAGTAGAATCGCTACAGGAGCTGGTTACAATCGTTCTACCTTCTTACTGATTACTAGAATCGTTGAATATGTGTAGACGTTTATATATACTAGCTAGCTGGCTTTGTGTAGAATGTATTTTGTTGGTGGCCAACTGTGCTAGTGTCAGGGTGTGGCGATCATGTCAAATTGGTCACTCGTTTTGTTGTACCTTTAGGAGTTCATCTTTTGAAGTAGTTGCAAAGTCATACTCTAAGTTCCGTATAGTAACACTTTTTTGCGAGAGGTGTATATATAGTAACTTGGTAAGTAGATGTGGCAATTTATGCATTAACTTTTTATAATCTTTTGATGCTACGTTATGAGTTAATAAGGTCGTTCTTGAATCTTGATCGGAAAAAGTGAGCTTGGTAAAATAGAGAAAACTTTATGCGGCCAGTAGAGGATAATTATCTTAGCATAAAATCAATGACATAGGATTTAGATGTGCAATACTTAGAGCACATCTAGATGTGCTTTAGCAAAACTGTTTTTCATTCTACCAGCTAGCGGTAGCACTGCTGACCATTCTGAAACGGCTGACATAACACTAGCACTTCGTCTACAAGATCGTCGTCTGCTGACCATTCTCTTAGCTCGTCGTCGGCAAGTTTTCCAGTTTTCCTTGATAAAAAGTAAAGAAAGCGACTTCATGTCTACTCTTCATTTGGTGTGACAGGAAAACAAGGCGCAAAATGACTCTCTCCCTGTTCTACAAGATCGTCGCTCTGGCACTACTCGAGTAAGGATCCAACACACACTTGTTGCATAATAGTAGTGTTTTTGTGATTTCATTATTTGATGCATTCTTACATTTATACTTGTTAAAATTATTCAAGGCCAGTCCTTGACCAGAACTTCTTCTACATAGGAGCCCGTAACACGTCGGCGAGCTTCTCTTCGGCGCTCACCAACATATTGCCCGCCGTAACATTTGTAAATGCCATCCTGATCAGGTGAAGCTCCGAACCAAACCGATACATTATTAACAGTGGCAAATTTTAACATGTAAAAGGAACCAGCAATTTTTTGTTTAACTTTTTTCGTGTTTATAGAGCTTGTATTTATTAAGAAATTTGTCAACAATGTAGGATGGAGAGAATAAACATCAAGGAGCGGCGGAGCCAGGCAAAGATCGCCGGCACGGTGATCACGGTCGGCGGAGCGCTGCTCATGGTACTCTTCAACGGCCCTGTCCTCAACTTCCCATGGACCAAGCACGCCGGAAGCCACGTCGTCACTGACACGGCCAGCCACAGCAGCGGTTGCTGGCTCCTGGGAATATTCATGATCCTCTTGAGCTGCTTCTGTTGGTCTGCCTTCTTCATACTCCAGGTGAGTTCACACTCTTTTTCAATTAGCTTCTGTTCTACTTCTACCTTAGTATTTGTGGTGAAGGAATTACTGACCCCATCGATTTGGTTTGCGATCTTCAGTCACACACGTTGAGGAGTTACCCGTCCGAGCTCTCCCTGACCACGATGATATGCGTCATGGGCGTCATGCAGAGCGGCGTGGTTGCGCTGGTGATGGAGCATGACACCAAGGCTTGGGCAATCGGATTCGACATGAGGCTCTTAACGGCCGCCTACTCGGTAATTGTGACAAATTTGAAATCAGACTTTACTTTCACGAATGGTTCCGATGATTAACTCAGTGCTTAATTAATTTCATTTCAGGGCGTAATGTGTTCCGGGGTTGCTTATTATTTGCAAGGGATAGTTATCCAAGAACGGGGGCCAGTGTTTGTCACTGCCTTTTGCCCTCTCTGCATGATCATAGTGACTGTGCTAGGCTCCTTCATTCTTTCCGAGGTGATTACATTGGGAAGGTATGTATATGGATTGCTTCACTCAACTTTGAACTAAAACCATGACACTTATTTTGGATTGCTTCACTCAACTTTGAACTAAAACCATGACACTCAACTTTGTAGGATCACTGGTGCGATGATTATTGTTGTTGGTCTCTATGCTCTAATCTGGGGCAAGAGCAATGACCATGTGAAGCAAGTTGAACGCGATGACAATTTTGAAAAGCAAAACTCCTTTGAGCTACCGTTTACTACCACCACCATTGCCAAAGCAAGCAACCTTGATCACATTTGACAATCACCGTGCCTGCGTGCGGCAAGGAAAGCTTGATGCAAAACATGATTGAGCGCTCACCATTGGAGCAGTCATGATTGAACTGGTTTGATAGCCGGGATTTGTTGGATCTGCACCTTTAGGTTTTTTATATTTGTATAGATATAGATATAGATATATTCTTGTGTCATTACTGTACCAAGATGTAACTCTAGGTTGAGATTCTCATATCCGCGGAACTGTCAAATAAAGTGTATGTTTTGTTGAGTGCCTCATTATGAGGGTGTCATGAATGTTAGAGCATCTCCAACGGTTGTCCTAAAATGGGGCATTGAAAAACAGGTTTAAGACACCAAAAAGTGAGTTTTAGGGCATCAGATTTTATCTCTCCTACAGTGACCTAGAATAGGGCACTACAATTGAAATTTAAGACAAATAATATAAACATGACATCAAATTCATCAATCTACAACATCAAATTATTACATATTTCATCAATCCACATCACACATAAGAACAAAGCTCATCACAGAAGACATGAAACATAGGGATAAAATTAGTGGTATTTTTCCCATGCCATGCTCACCACTCCTCGACCAGAACTACACCTTCTAGGAAATTCCTCGAACACCTAGTGTGCGAGAAGGAGGAAACCAGCCGACTATGCATCTGAACCGAGGTGATCCCGCCCCGGCCCAAAATGGCCTCACAGACGCCTCAGAGGGCCTCGTAGACGCCCGAAGGTTGAGCTTGCTAATCGAAACAATAAAATAAAAAAATAGTTTAAATATATCCAAGATTGATATTGTTTTGAAGGTGTTCTCGCTATGAATTTAAATATATAAAGAATCACTTCTGCTTCGGTAGACCCACCCTAAACACAAGCCGTACACTTGCGAGCTGGGGCGTCCCATCCATCTCTTATTGTTCTGATTTTAAATCGCAAAAAATTATGAGAGTACCAAGAATTGAGCCAGGAACTTGTGGATCAGAATGAGACACCGTAACCACCTTGCCACCATCACTTTACATGAATACAATTGTCTTTCTTATTGTTTTCTCCTATCCTCTTTTCTTTTCATTTTTTCTTCTTTCCTATTTTCTTTTTTCTTGCTATTTTTTCCTAGTTTTTAACGGTTTTGTCCCAGATTTATTTTCCTTCTCTATTTCTTATTTTTTTTCATTTTCCTTTCTTTTTTTGTTCATTTTTTATTTACCTTTTTATATTGCAATGTGCAAAAAAAATTCAATTTTGTTTCTTTTACGAAGGAATGGACTTCTATCTAAATTTGCGAACATTTTTTCAAACTTGGTTAATGTTTTCCAAAATCGATAACTATTTATCAAATTCATAAAAAATATTGATCAACGTTTTTTCAAAATGGATGATTTTTTTTCCAAAACTAATGATCCTTTTTCTCAAAATTGATGAACTTTTTTTCAAAATGAATGCATATTTCAAAGTACATGATGTTTTTGCCAAAATTGATGCACACTTTTTAAAATCGTTGAACTTTCTCAAATTCTTCAAAAAAATCTATAAAATCCGTGAAATTTTTGTCAATTCATGTTCCAAAAAATGTAAAACTTGTTGAAACCCCAAATAACTTGACATGGTGCCTTAAATTGATCATACAAGGTCATGAAAAAATTTGAGACCATTAAAGAGATGTCGAGAAACGGGCTACTCCCAAATGGACTCTTCTGGCCTAACCGAACAGTCTCCGTCGAACATGGTATTTTTGGAAATCTCAAGACTGACCCAAATTTTCGTAAGCAGGTAGGCGTTCGCGTGGTAATCATTTACGCCAGGTTTGAATGAGTTCCTACACCATATGCAAGTTGCAACACGTCCGACCATTTATCGACCATTTTTTACCAAGAAAACTCCAGAAAGTACAAAAATTATCGAAAACCAAAGCAACTTGGAATGGTGCCTTAACTTGGTCATACAAGCCACTGGAAAAAAATAGGTCATTTCAAGGATGTCGAAAAACAACATGCTATGAGATGAAGCCTTGTATTTTATGAATATTTGTATTTCACTGTTTGTACATTTTTTTACAATTGTGTCATTTCAATGTTGTACAATTTTTTAGAATGCGAATATTATAATTTATGAACAAAATTTGAAACGGCATTTTTGTGAAATTTTGAAAAAAATGAAAAATGGAAAGGAAACAAAAACTATCAGCAAAAAAGAGAAAGAAATAGTGAAAAATAATAATCTGTTTTGCTACAGTAGCTGGTTGGTAAAGGATAGTTCTAGTAGCTTGCGTCTTTGTTGTTAGACATTGGAGCTTATCAATTTGTGTACCTAGCGACGAGAGGTCAGCAGGTGAGAGTTACAAGGTTTGATCCCTTGCATTGCCATTTCATTTTTTGATATATTTTCCTTGTTTTCGCGTGCGATAATGGACGGGGCCAGTCGAGGCAGCGTACTGTGCGTACCACCTTCTATTTGACTCTACTTCCGAAACGGTGAACCCTATTTGCCGCCCGAGGGTGTCAAACCGTCACGGCTTTGTTGAAGCGAAGCGACCGACCGCCATGATACGATTTGGCCCACTTTGAACGAGCAACCGGTTTTGGGAACCTTTTAGATGGTTCCCTGATCTTTTTTCCTGTTTTCTTCATGTTTTTATTTTTCTTTTTTTCTGCTTATTTCTTACTTTTCATTTATTTTCTGTTTTACCTTATTTTTTTTGTTATTTCTGTTTCGTTTTTTTTTCATAAATTCGAAATTTTCAAAAGAATGTTTGAAATTCCAATTTTTCTTCACATATTCGAAACTTGTTCATGTTTTACAAACGTATTCATGTTTCAAAAAAATGATCAGAATTCCAAATTCCAATAAAAGTAGAAAATTCCTTTTTTCCCAAAAATATTCATGTTAAAAATAGTTCACCGTATTGAAGAAAAGTATTCTCCATATATTGGGAAAATGTTCACTGTGTATAAAAAGTGTTCATCGTGTGTACAAATTTTATTCAGCATGCATTTCAAAAATATTCAGCATATATTTTTAAGAAAGTTCAGTTTGTATTTGAAAAAAATCACCGTATACTAAGAAAATGTTAAGTGCGTATTTTAAATTCACTTTTTAGAAAACTGTTCACATTTAAGAAAAGAATATTCGATTTTTTTGTGATTTAGAAACATTGTCGGTATTTTCAAGAAATTTTGTTCGCATTGTTTTGCAAAAGTATTGAAAAAGAAAAAAAAATGGATCTATAGTAGAGAGTCGTCTTCATCCGCAGGGCACCGGCGGCCGCGCTTCACTCACATGTGTTTGCTGACGCCGCCATGAGTCTTGCAACTGGAGTGGGAGTGAGCAGGAGGGAAGAAGAGAGGGCGCGACAAAGATGCAGATGAAGAAGGGTGGGCTTACGAACGAGGGAAAGTGGAGGCCGCGGAAAACGTTTCGCGTTTTGGCGCTGGGATGGCCAGGTCCGTGACTTTTTCGCGGTCGTGCGGAGCCTGATTCCCAGGGAATACTCCAAGCATCTGGCTGGTCATATCCCTCCTCGTCCCGGCTCACCCACAAACCAAATGGAGGACATCCACTCAAAAAATGGCTATCACTGTCCCTAGCTGGGATAGCCTAGCAACCAAACGCACCCATAGTTTTTTAAAAATTAGGGCTGCCTGTAAGCTGTACTCAGTAACTAGGCCGTCTGGTGAGCATTGATTCCATGCATGGGCGGTTTTGAGTTCAATACCCGTTGCAATAGCTTTTGTTTTTTCGCATAGTTCCTGCATTCGCTCAGCTCTTGCGAATTGGGCCGGCATGTTTGCTCGCCATCTTTAGCGAAAACTAGACTATTACATGTATGAATACGTATACGACAGACTACCGTACAATTTGTGAAATGTCTATATTGCCCCTTATACGTTTTGTAAGTGGGGGTCTACCGAAGCGGGACTCAAAGAAAGTTTTAAAATGAAGATTTGGTTCAGAAGACATCAATCATTCAAATTATGACAATGAAATTAGGAAGTGAGGGATGGGAATGCTTTAGATCCCCTCGTATTTCTCAGGACCTGTCTAGGTTGTCCAATGCTAGATTTAAGAAAATCACAATTTCAAAATTCCAACTCCTCCAGTGCTGGAAGATTCCAAATTTCTAGTTGGATGGATGTGGGACGGCTTCGTGACAAAAAAAAAATGACAGGTTAAGCATTCTCCTTGCTTAGCTTATTGATATTATAGGTCTTCAATTCACCAACATTGTTAATATTCTTCATCGACCAAAATCCTCGCCCCTGCTCATCAGTGGCTAGATCAACATTCGCTTCATAATGAAGTTCTGCTTCCCGGAAACTTCTAGACCGTGAATTGCATTGAAATCCATCTGATTCAAACCTCTGTAAGCATATCAGACTAGTGAAGTCATCTAGCAAGCTCTGTAGCATGCATTTCTCTAGATGTAAAAACTGCAGATTATAGAGCCGACAGAACTCGGCGGGGAGGCTCTTGGAAGGTGAAGCTCTCGAGATTCGAAGGTACCAAAGATGCTTCAAGTTGCCAATAGCAGCTGGTAACTCAATAGTAGAGACACAAACAATCACACGGACACACGGGAGTCGACTCCACCAATTTTCTAAAATACTAGCTGGACTTCTTTTGTTCGCACTTTTAAAAAGGAGATCTTGACAGCATCGAGCTGCACTGCGTGCACAGGGAGGAGAAACTGCTTGGGCATGGAGACAAGTAGTTGTATAGCAATAGGGAGAGGCATCCTGTAGAGACATAAATTTGGCCTCCGAAGAAAACATCGATGTACTGCATTAATGTACCATGACAAACAATTTCAAAATGACCCCTCTTGGCGATTTAGAAATGGTCATCTGCTTTGAAAATATATAGCATAGCGATCTAAGGCCCCGCGGTAGATCATTGCTAGTTTTCCATAAACCCAGTACGATTTATCTCTGGATTTCGATCACTCGCACGGAAAGAACCACTCCGACTTGGCGCTTTCTAGCTGGTGACCTCCTCCTAGTGAAACTAGACTAACAGTATGGGTGGTCATGTCATACACGCAGTAGCTGGGAATACCGACGTGCTGACAGTCATGGCACTTACACGGGCTGGCACCGGCGACGGTCCTCTTCAGGTGCCAGTCGACGCCCAAGATGTACACACGGTTCCCTTGTGGGAATCTCGGGTGGCATTGCTCCGGCGACCCAAAAGCTCTGCAGCAACTCCTGCTGAGGAACAGAACTTGGCCTCCCAGGTCATTCGCCTCCAACCACTGGCCCTCGGCCAAGCCCGCCTCGAACACCTGCAGATTCATTGCCCTCCGTTGATCATCAACCACGACGCACATGGCCTTTCTGCTCCACCGTACCATCAGTAGCTTTTTCTTGTCAGCTGACACGACCAGGTGGCAGACGGTGTTGTTCACGGGTTGAACGGATGGGCTCATCTTCATCACATGCTCGCAGCGATGGCGTACGTGGTCATGGGAGAATAGCTTCCCTGAGTGTGTGACCGTGAAGATCTTGCCATGGTAGGATGCCATGTCCACGTAATCAGCACCACTAAACAAATAGCATCTCGGGTTGGCCGGCAAGAAAGATTCAATCATGAAGTTTCCTCCGTCGAGAATCGCCACGGACGAAGAACACACGACGATCTTGGACGGCTCCTTGTGGTGCCACGGGATCTCGATGAGGGCATCCGATGCGTGGAAAGGGTTGCGAAGGTACAAGCACCATCCTCCTGCGCGACGGCTATTGTCATGGCAGCAGAGGATCCAGCCGCCGGAGGAGCCGCGGCAGCAACGGCCGAAGTGGTGCACGTTGCCGTCAAGGCTCTGGTAGGCGCCGGGACCAAGGTTGAGTCAAGGCGTGGTGCCCCGCGTCGGCAGCTGGTGCTGCGCAGCGAGGCGCCAGGAGCGGCACACGGCCCCGAAGCTGAGATGGTCGGCATGGGAAGTGAGATGGCCGAGGATAAGGCCGGCCAGATCCGGATGGAGGTCCAGCCAGGGAGAAGGGGCCTTGCCGAGGATGAGACCCATGGTCGATTGATCTCATTGCAGCTTCAAGGTCTTGTAGGGTGACTTGGCCATGACCATCTCTATCCAATTCCTCAAAGAATCATCCCTGCAGCAACCATAAAATACCCTGGTGAAATCTTGCTTTAAAGGATTGCAGCGCATGGTCCAACTAGCGTTACTAAGAGCATCTCCAACAGCCGCGCTATACTAGCGCCGCGCCGCAAAAAAGGCAATTATAGCACGCGCGCAACGCGGCGAACAGCTCCAGCGGGCGCGCAAAAACCGTGCGCGCGCTAAAATGAGTTGGGCGCGCTGGCCATAGCCTCATCCCGCGCGGTTAATTTGGGGCGTCCACTTCCGCGCGCGGCAGACTTGAGCGCGCGCGCGAACTCGCCCTTTTCTTCCTCCTTCGCACCCGCGCACGCCGGCGCCGGCGCCCCTGCCATCATGGACGCGCACACCGGCACCCCGCTGTACAGCCGCGACCCCCCGCCGCCGCCGCCGAAAACCCTAGCGCGGCGAGCATTGGCGCTGGCGCCGCCGCCGCCACCGGAGCTCCGCTGACCGTCGGCCTCGCGCGCACAATTGAGTTGAATGATGATGATGAGGAGGATGATGCATCAAGTGATGACGGCAAGAGAAGCCCCACACCCAACTCGGTTTCATACTCGAAACCAAAACGACCGGATGGGTGCAAGAAGGACAAAACCGAAAAGAAGAAGAGGAAAGGAGATGATGAGCTCACAAATGCCATGGAATCTATTGTGGAGGCAAGAAAAGAAGCGAACGAGGTGAGGAAAATGGCAAGGAACCAAGATGTCGCGGCCGAGGAGAGGAGGTTGGCGGCCGAGGAGAGGAGGGTGGCCGCCGAGGAGAGGAAAGTGGCATTGGAGGAGAGGAAGGTGGGCATGGAGGAGCGAGCTAAGTTGTTGGAATGTGAAAAGCATTTGTTCTTCTTGGACACATCTTTGTTCAATGATGCGCAAATGGAATATGTCAACCTTGCCCGTGAAGAAGTCTTGATTCAAAAAAGAGCCATGATCCGCACAATGGGTGGCGGTGGCCTCGGCGGCATGGGTGGCGGTGGCCTCGGCGGCATGGGAGGCATGGGCCTCGGCGCCATGGGAGGCTTGGGTGGCTTCGGAGCCATGGGAGGCATGGGTGCACCTCCGGCCGCCATGGGAGGCATGGGTGGCTTTCGAGCACCCTCCAACACTATGGGAGGCATGGGTGGCTTTGGAGCACCCTCCAACGCTATGGGAGGCATGGGTGGCATGAGTTTTGCTTCTCTCATGGGAGGCATGGGTGCACCTCCGGCCATGAGTGGAATGTCTTTCGATGTGCCTCACACACATACCCATGAAAATGCCGTTGAAGAACTTGTCAAGACCGTCGGAGCTACACATGATGCGGTGCGTGATGAAGTTAGGGAGGAAGATTCATCGGCGGAAGAAGAGGTAGAATCGTCGGCGGAAGAAGAGGAAGAAGACGAGGAAGGTGGTTGATGTGTTTATATTTCTTGAACTTTGTTGGATGAACTTGTATTTTGAACTTGTTTGCATTTTGAATTTGGTTGGATGAACTTGTTTGTGTTAAATTTCACATGTTCATTGCATTTTGATTGAATGTTTCAAACTATTTTGTGTCCAAATGCCATATTTGGCGCTGCTGAAGCGGAGCGCGCGCTGCATTTTAAAGCTGCTGCTGGAGCCGGCGCTGCGCGACGCGGCAAACCAGGCTACCAGCACGCGGCAAAAATGTATTTTAGGCGCGGCGCGAAGCGCGGCTGTTGGAAATGCTCTAAAATTGTAAAACAATAAGATGGTACTATATATTACGTTCTCCCGTGTTCAATGAGGCTGACTGCCAATGTGCAAGTAAAGCTCACGGGCCTAAAAACAATTTTCTACATGAGCAGAGTAGAAGACTCTCATATCAGATAATCAGAGTTACACGATTAGAACAGATCCTAAATCTGCATACTGGAAGGTCGCCCATGTGAATAAGACAACTGTGCAATTCCCAGCTCCGTGGACAAAGTCGTCGACCGCAGCCGCTCCACATTGGACAATGGGACATACTACTACAAATCAAGTCTCCAATCCTTGCTGCTTCTAAAATGGGGAATTTGGGGGAAGCCATTAGTCTGTTTACTTGCGCATAAGATCGAGGCTATTTATCCATCGCTACCTAGGTTGTACAGTAGTTTGCATAAGATGGGGCTCTATTATCCATCACTAGTGCTCTAGTGTGTTGCGCAAAGCCCCCACCCTGGCTATTTAAGCCACACGCAAGCACCGGAACCCTGCTCGTCCATATTTTCTTCCCTCCCGTCCGCCACCGCCATTTTTCAATCACCATCCACCACCACAGTCAAGTAGCGATGCTACCACGCCTACAGGTCAGGAGATACTTTTAGGGTATTTTACATCTGTATCCCTAACTCGAACCCACTATTCACATTTGCCCCTAATTTCAAAGCCTGCTCAAATTTGCCCCTCCGCCGTCAAGTCTCCTTATAGAAATGCCCCTCCGTGCCGTTTCCGTCAGGTCAAAAGGGCTTTGACCATTTTCTGGGCGTCTGTTGGACGTTTTGCCCCTAGAAAAAAATAAGATAGAAATTTAAAAAGAAGAGAGAGAGCGGATGCTAGCTTTGGCCTAGAAAAGCTCAGCCAGCCCAGCCCACTGGCGTCATCTTCTTTGTCTTCAGAGGCTAAGGGCGTGTCTGCCCGCCCGTTCACCCGAGCGCCGCCGTTAACGTGGCCAACGACGGCAAGAAGCCGGACCGTCGTGTCTGCAAGGCCCGCCGTAGAACAGAGCATCACCACACCACAGATCTGGACCTCGGGTGCCTTGCAACTACGCAACCGACGAGATCACCGCCGCCTCTGCCCACCGATCGTCGTCTTCGATTTGCTGCCGTACGAGGTCCCTCGGTGCTACCTTATCGTACAGGAGATCCATATGGTGTTGCGAAACTTCCGGACATGTCGCTGACGAGCTCTTCTTCGTCTAGCCGCCTCCCCGCGACGCCTTGCTCCGGCAGCCGTAGGCGAGGTCCATGGGCTCATGCTCGGCCGTCGCCAGACCCTTTGAAGACTCTGGCATGCTCGCGGTGAGAAGTTGATGCCGACCCCTCTCCTCCTGCTTTCTAGCCCCCCTGCCACCTAGCTTTGACCACCGCCGCCACCGGCCTCGGCCATGCCCGACACTCTGGCCGTCCCCGCTCACCCTGCCACTTCTATTCAACGCGAAGCAAGCCCGGGAGCGCAAAGGACCATTCCACCAGTCGTTTGGTCGCCGGAACAGAGCTCCCCTGCCCTTCGCCGTGGCGTGCGCTCCTATTAGCACTAACGTGCTTCCTATGACATGTGGGGACAATTAGCTAGATTAGCACTAATCCTACCAATTAACAAAACTGCTAAACTAATTAAAAAAATAACTAAAAATTTACATGTGGGCTCCCACGTGTAAGTGAGAGAGAGGGTGGAGAGTGTGAGGGGTGAGAGAAAGTGTTTTTCCTTTTCATTTTTTCTCACTTGGTCCCACTTGTAAGTGACACATGGAGGCAGGGGCAAATTGTCCAAAAAACGCCAGTTAGACGGTCAAACCCCTTTGACCGGACGAAAACGGAACGGAAAGGTATTTCTGTAAGGTCACTTAACGGCGGAGGGGCAAATTTGAGCATGCTTCGAAATTAAGGATAAATCTGAGTAGGTGGTTCGAGTTAGGAATAGAAATGCAAATGCTCCGTACTTTTATCTAACACTGGAGCTCCGGTTGTAGTTGCTTGAGCAAATTTGGACACGGCGTGAAGCCCGGATCAACGGGGCAAAAGAAAAGGAGCATTTTGGGTTCCCATCCCATGTGCATGTTGATAACATCACGACTAAGAATAGCACCTTGAAATAATTGCCAAAGGAAAATTTAAAATTATAGGGGAATTTTGCTGCCTAATCACCTAAAATCACATCCCGTGATGTGTTTTCTCAGTATGTTTTTTTTTGAGATAAAGCGAAATTTTATTCATTTGCAATAATCAATACATCGTTTGTGAGAAACCTTACAATTTCACTTATAGGCTCCTCAAACCAATTCGAAGTCGAAAGAAATCTAGCTAATCTAGCAAGTTCATGTGCTACTTTATTTGCCTCTATATTACAATGTTCGAATTTGGTCATGAGAAAATCGCAAGCATAGTGATAACAGTCATCGAAAATTGCCGCCGCCGCTCCCGCTGACTGTCCTTCGTCCTGCATGGTCTCAATCACCTCCAGATTGTCAGAGTTGATGATTAAGCGATTACATCCCGCCCTTTGCGCTAAATTTAGGCCAAATTTGAGAGCTAAGGCCTCCGCCATGAGAACATCCGCGCAGTAGTCTATCTTTCCATTCCCTCCTGCAATAAACCTACCTTTGTCGTCTCTCAAAACTGCCCCCATCGTACCCTCCAGCAAGTCATGGTCAAAAGAGGCGTCAACGTTGAGTTTCACAAAGCTCCTAGGAGGACATTGCCAACCCCCCTTTTTCATGGACGCCTTTGAAGATGAAGCATTTACAAAATTATATGTAAGAGCTATGATCCCCATTGAGATCTGAGTCGCATTTTGAGTGGGTTCCTTGTGCACTAATTTTTGTCTTTCCCACCATAGATACCAAGCAGAGATAGCTATCATTTCTCTAACATTTTCGTACCCCATAATGCGCAGATCTTGATCTGGAAGGAGTAATAAGTATTCCAGTATTGCCTCTCCAGCACGATCAATCTCACAAGCTCTCTCAATAATCATATTCAACCCTAGCCTTTTCCAAACCTCCTTCGCTTTTCTGCATAGGAAAAGCAAGTGCTTCGTATCTTCTACACCCTGAGAGCATGTAGGGCAAGAGGGCGAGACCTTCATGTGTCTATTAGTGAGTGTTGCCGGACATGAGAGAGTACCATGTAGTGTCCGCCATAAAAAAATTTGACTTCAGCCGGACAAGATAACTTCCATATCTGACACTATATAGGGTTACGTGTGCTCCGTTCCATCCCGTTGGAATATTTTAGTTTGCTCCCATACTGATAGTTCCACTCCACAGAGTAAGCAGACCGTACCGAGAACATACCATTTTTCGTATAACTCCAGGCAATAAAATCTGTCATATTATGTTGCGAAATTGGGATTGAAAGAATCCGTTGTGCGTCAATTGTCCACATAGTTTGTCTAATCAGATCCTCAACCCAATTATTGGAGACCGGGTCAATCAAATCTACGACTTTTGATAATAAATACCTCCTCCTAGGGGTCACAATCTTCCTAGTGGCACAATTTGGGATCCATGCATCTTCACAATTTTCCTAGTGTTTTCTCAGTATGTTCATACATTGATTTAGTAGTAACGTGCGTTTGGAACCAAACTTCCAGCCGATACGGTCGGGCCCTGCACCAACGGCAAACTTGCCATAAAGCTGCACATATCTCCCCCACATCTCACGATAGGAGAGTGCAAATGTCTCCCAAACAATTCAAGAACATTAATATTATTCTGTTTACCACGGTGATCTCCGGATGGTTAGAAATGCAAAGAGGTTAAGGGGAATGTGTGTACAGAGAACTAGAGAATACCCCGCGCATTGTTGCGGGAATCGATTGCAATATATTTTAGTGATTTGATTGTATGACGCTTTCGTAGTTGAATTAATAATATATAAACTAAAGCTAAAATTAAATATTATATATTGTATTCGATTATTGTGTAGTCAAAAAATATTTTGAATATAAGTGTCATAACGTAATGGGATTTTTTTTCATGCATTTTGAGTGGACCTTTGATGAGGTGGCATGTGTGGTGAGCAAGTGTGCATGAGATCAATTAATAATGATTTTTTTTCTCATCCATGTAGTGGTGGGTATTTTATTAGATGGCATGTGTGCATGTTAAGATAAATAGAGTAGTGAGGATCAACTTTCATGTCTATAGGATTCCCAAGGAGAGGATCAATCCGCACCCTTGCCACATCACCAAATCTAAGTTGGACTACTCTCCCAGCCATATAGTGTTCTTTAACCCTCATGACAGCTTTCCAAATGAAGGATCGTTGAACTTGCTTTTAACCGTGGCAACCTTGTCTCGTTTGAGGTATTTTGCATGGATCACATCTTGTCACGGTCCTTGTAGGGTATCCAGCTTCCACCACCATTTCGTCAACAAGCTAATATTTTGCTTGTTGGAAACGAGTAAAGAGACCGTGAGCATAGTAAAAGTATTATTATTATATTTCCTTGTTCATGATAATTGTCTGTTATTCATGCTTGAATTATATTGTACGGAAACAGCGATACATGTGTGAATATATAGACCACAATGAGTCCCTGGTAGGCCTCTAGTTACCAGCTTGTTGATCAACAGATGGTCACGGTTTCCTGACCATGGACATAGGATGTCAGTGATAACGGGATCACATCATTAGGAGAATGATGTGATGAACAAGATCCAATCCTGAGCATAGCACGAGATCGTATAGTTCGTAATGCATAAGCTTTTCGGTGTCAAGTATTTATTCCTTAGACCATGAGGTTGTACAACTCCCGGATGCCGTAAGAATACTTTGGGTGTGCCAAACGTCACAACGTAACTGGGTGGCAATAAAGGTACGCATCGGGTATCTCCGAAAGTGTCTGTTGAGTTGGTACGAACCGAAACTGGGATATTGTCACTCCGTATGACGGAGAGGTTCCTCTGGGCCCACTCGGTAAGACATCATCATAATGAGCTCAAAGTGACTAAGGAGTTAGTCACGGGATGATGGATTACGGAACGAGTAAAGAGACTTGCCATGACGAGATTGAACAAGGTATCGGGCATACCGACAATCGAATCTCACGCAAGTACCGTACCGATAGACAAAGGGAATGACATACGGGATTAAGTGAATCCTTGACACAGTGGTTCATCCGATGAAGATCATCGAGGAACATGTGGGAACCAACATGGGTATCCAGATCCCGCTGTTGGTTATTCACCGGAGAGTCGTCTCGGTCATGTCTACGTGTCTCTCGAACCCGTAGGGTCTACACACTTAAGGTTCGGTAACGCTAGGGTTGTAGAGATACATGCACGTGGAAACCTGAATGTTGTTCGGAGTCCCGGATGAGATCCCGTACGTCACGAGGAGTTCCGGAATGGTCCGGAGGTAAATAATGATATATAGGAAGTCCAGTTTCGGCCATCGGGTGAACTCCGGGGGTCACCGGGAGTGTCCCGGGACCACCGGAGGGGTCCCGGGGGTCCATCGGGTGGGGCCACCCATCTCGGTGGGGCCCCTAGGCCGCAAGGGGGAAGTGGCCAGCCCCTGGTGGGCTGGCGCACCACATGGGCCTCCCCCTTCATGCGCCTAGGGTTGAAACCCTAGGGGGAGGGGGCGCCCCCATGCCTTGGGGGGCAAGATTCCCCCCCTGGCCGCCGCCCCACCCTGGAGATTGGATCTCCAGGGCCGGCGCACCCCCTGGCCCCCTATATATAGTGGGAGGGGAGAGGGCTGCCGCACCCAAGTCTCTGGCGCCTCTCCCCCTCCCGTCACACCTTCCTCCTCCTCCGCAGGGCGCCGGCGAAGCCCTGCAGGATTTCCTGCTGCATCCACCACCACGCCGTCGTGTTGCTGGATCTCCGACGACCTCTCCTCCCCCCTTGCTGGATCAAGAAGGAGGTGACGTTTCTGTACCGGACGTGTGTTGAACGCGGAGGTGCCGTCCGTTCGGCGCTAGATCATCGGTGACGAAGAACGTGAAGAGTACGACTACTTCATCCACGCTTCTTCGAAAGCTTCCGCTCGCGATCTACAAAAGGGTATGTAGATGCACTCTAATATGCTCGTTGCTAGATGTCTCCTAAGATTGATCTTGGTGAAAGCATAGAAATTTTTTGAATTCTGCTACGTTCCCCAACAGTGGCATCTGAGCTAGGTCTTTTGCGTAGCATCTTGCACGAGTAGAACACAAAGCAGTTGTGGGCGTTTGAGTTTGCTCAATTTTCTTGCCGTTACTAGTCTAATCTTGATTCGGCGGTATTGTGGGATGAAGCGGCCCGAACCGACCTTACACGTACGCTTACGTGAGACTGGTTCCACCGACAGACATGCACTAGATGCATAAGGTGGCTAGCGGGTATCTGTCTCTCCCACTTTAGTCGGATCGGATTCGATGAACAGGGTCCTTATGAAGGGTAAATAGAAATTGACAAATCACGTTGTGGTTTTGGCGTAGGTAAGAAACGTTCTTGCTAGAAAACCTATAGAAACCACGTAAAACTTGCAACAACAATTAGAGGTCGTCTAACTTGTTCTTGCAGCATGTGCTATGTGATATGGTATGGCCAAGAAGATTTGATGAATGATATATGTGACGTATGAGATTGATCATGTTCTTGTAATAGGGAATCACGACTTGCATGTCGATGAATTTGACAACCGGCAGGAGCCATAGGAGTTGTCTTTATTATTGTATGACCTGCGTGTCACTGAATAACGCCATGTAATTACTTTACTTTATTGCTAAACGTTAGCCATAGTAGTAGAAGTAATAGTTGGCGTGACGACTTCATGAAGACACGATGATGGAGATCATGATGATGGAGATCATGGTGTCGAGCCGGTGACAAAGATGATCATGGTGCCAAGAAGATGGAGATCCAAGGAGCAAGATGATATTGGCCATATCATGTCACTTTAATTGATTGCATGTGATGTTTATCATGTTTATGCATCTTGTTTACTTAGAACGACGGTAGTAAATAAGATGATCTCTCACTAAAATTTCAAGAATTGTGTTCCCCCTAACTGTGCACCGTTGCTAAGGATCGTTGTTCCGAAGCACCACGTGATGATCGGGTGTGATAGGTTTTAACGTTCGCATACAACGGGTGTAAGCCAGATTTACACACGCAATACACTTAGGGTTTACTTGACGAGCCTAGCATGTACAGACATGGCCTCGGAACACGGAAGACCGAAAGGTCGAACATGAGTCGTATAGAAGATACGATCAACATGAAGATGTTCACCGTTGATAACTAGTCCGTCTCACGTGATGATCGGACACGGGCTAGTTGATTCGGATCATGTATCACTTAGATGACAAGAGAGATGTCATTCTGAGTGGGAGTTCATTTAAATTTGATTAGATGAACTTAATTATCATGAACTTAGTCTAAAATCTTTACAATATGTCTTGTAGATCAAATGGCCCACGCTCAAGTTTCCCTCAACTTCAACGCGTTCCTAGAGAAAACCAAGCTGAAAGACGATGATAGCAACTACACGGATTGGGTCCGTAACCTGAGGATTATCCTCATAGCTGCCAAGAGATCATATGTCCTTGAAGCACCGCTAGGTGATGCACCCGTTCTCCCAGCGACCCAAGACGTTATGAACGCCTGGCAGTCGCGTTGTGATGATTACTCCCTGGTTCAGTGCGGCATGCTTTACAGTTTAGAATCGGGGCTCCAAAAGCATTTTGAGAACCACGGGGCATATGAGATGTTCCAAGAGCTGAAAATGGTTTTCCAAGCTCATGCCCGAGTCGAGAGATATGACGTCTCCGACGCATTCTACAGCTGTAAGATGGAGGAAAACAGTTCTGTCAGTGAGCACATCCTCAAGATTTCTGGATTGCACAACCGCTTGTCTCAGTTGGGAATGAATCTCCCAGATGAAGCGGTCGTTGACAGAATCCTCCAGTCGCTCCCACCAAGCTTCAAGAGCTCCGTGCTAAACTTCAATATGCAGGGAATGGAGAGGTCCATTCCCGAGGTGTATTCAATGCTGAAATCAGCGGAGGTGGATATCAAGAAAGAACATCAAGTGTTGATGGTCAATAAAACCACTAAGTTCAAGAAAGGCAAGGGTAAGAAGAACTTCAAGAAGGACGGCAAAGGAGTTGTCGCGCCCGGTAAGCCAGTTGCCGGGAAGAAGCCAAAGAATGGACCCAAGCCTGAAACTGAGTGTTTTCATTGCAAGGGAACGGGGCACTGGAAGCGGAACTGCCCCAAATACTTAGCAGACAAGAAGGCCGGCAACGTCAAAGGTATATATGATATACATGTTATTGATGTGTACCTTACCAGCGCTCGTAGTAGCTCCTGGGTATTTGATACCGGTGCAGTTGCTCACATTTGTAACTCAAAACAGGAGCTGCGGAATAAGCGGAGACTGGCGAAGGATGAGGTGACGATGCGCGTCGGGAATGGTTCCAAGGTCGATGTGATCGCCGTCGGCACGCTGCCTCTACATCTACCATCGGGATTAGTTTTAAACCTTAATAATTGTTATTTAGTGCCAGCTTTGAGCATGAACATTGTATCTGGATCTCGTCTTATGCGAGATGGCTACTCATTTAAATCAGAGAATAATGGTTGTTCTATTTATTTGAGAGATATGTTTTATGGTCATGCCCCGCTGGTCAATGGTTTATTTTTTATGAATCTCGAACGTGATGATACACATATTCATAGTGTAGATGCCAAAAGATGTAAAGTTGATAATGATAGTCCCACATACTTGTGGCATTGCCGCCTTGGTCATATTGGTGTCAAGCGTATGAAGAAGCTCCATTCAGATGGACTTCTAGAGTCTCTTGATTATGAATCATTTGACACGTGCAAACCATGCCTTTTGGGCAAGATGACCAAGACTCCGTTCTCCGGAACAATGGAGCAAGCAACCAACTTCTTGGAAATCATACATACCGATGTGTGCGGTCCAATGAGTGTTGAGGCTCGCGGACACTATCGTTATGTTCTCACCCTCACAGATGACTTGAGTAGATATGGGTATATCTACTTGATGAAACACAAGTCTGAGACCTTTGAAAAGTTCAAGGAATTTCAGAATGAGGTTGAGAATCAACGTGACAGAAAAATAAAGTTCTTGCGATCGGATCGTGGGGGTGAATATTTAAGTCATGAATTTGGCACGCACCTAAGGAACTGTGGAATTGTTTCACAATTGACACCGCCCGGAACACCTCAGCGTAGCGGTGTGTCCGAACGTCGAAATCGTACTCTGTTGGACATGGTGCGATCTATGATGTCCCTTACCGATTTACCGCTATCCTTTTGGGGTTATGCTTTAGAGACTGCCGCATTCACTTTAAATAGGGCTCCTCGAAATCCGTTGAGACGACACCGTATGAACTTTGGTTTGGCAAGAAACCGAAGCTGTCGTTTCTGAAAGTTTGGGGTTGCGATGCTTATGTCAAGAAACTTCATCCTGAAAAGCTCGAACCCAAATCGAAAAAATGCGTCTTCATAGGATACCCAAAGGAAACGATTGGGTACACCTTCTACCACAGATCCGAAGGCAAAGTCTTTGTTGCCAAGAATGGATCCTTTCTGGAGAAAGAGTTTCTCTCGAAAGAAGTGAGTGGGAGGAAAGTAGAACTTGATGAGGTGGCAGTCACCCCTCCTGAACCGGAAAGTAGCGCAGCGCAGGAAATTGTTCCTGAGGTGCTTGCACCGACAAGGGAGGAAGTTGATGATGATGATCATGAAGAAACATATCAAGTTACTACTGAACTTCGAAGGTCCACAAGGGCACGTTCCGCACCAGAGTGGTACGGCAACCCTGTCATGGAAATCATGTTGTTAGACAACGGTGAACCTTCGAACTATGAAGAAGCAATGGCGGGCCAGGATTCCAATAAATGGCTTGGAGCCATGAAATCCGTGATAGAATCCATGTATGAAAACAAATTATGGACTTTGGTGGACTTGCCTGATGATAGGCACGTCATAGAAAACAAATGGATATTTAAGAAGAAGACAGACGCAGATGGTAATGTGACCATCTATAAGGCTCGGCTTGTCACTAAGGGTTATCGACAAGTTCAAGGGATTGACTACGACGAGACTTTTTCTCCCGTAGCGATGCTGGAGTCAGTCAGAATCATGTTAGCAATTGCCGCATTCTATGATTATGAGATATGGCAAATGGACGTCAAAACGGCATTCCTTAATGGCTTCCTTAAGGAAGAGTTGTATATGATACAGCCGGAAGGTTTTGTCGATCCGGAGCATGCTAACAAGGTATGCAAGCTCCAGCGCTCGATCTACGGGCTGGTGCAAGCATCTCGGAGTTGGAATATTCGCTTTAATGATGTGATCAAAGCGTTTGGCTTTATACAGACTTATGGAGAAGCCTGTATCTACAAGAAATTGAGTGGGAGCTCTGTAGCATTTCTCATATTATATGTGGATGATGTTGGGGAACGTTGCATGGGAAACAAAAAATTTTCCTACGCTCACCAAGATCAATCTAGGAGATGCATCTACGAGGGGAGAGTTGGATCCACATACCCTTGTAGATCGCTAAGCGGAAGCGTTCAAGAACGCGGTTGATGGAGTCGTACTCGCTGCGATTCAGATCGCCGAAGATCCTAGCACCGAACGGACGGTGCCTCCGCGTTCTTCACACGTACAGCTCGGGGACGTCTCCTCCTTCTTGATCCAGCAAGGGGGAAGGAGAAGTTGACGGAGAAAACCAGCAGCACGACGACGTGGTGGAGATGGTGGTGGAGGAATTCCAGCAGGGCTTCGCCAAGCACTGCAAACTGGATGAAGATATTCGTGGGAGAGGGAGGGCAGCGCCGAGGCACGAACGTGTGTCGCTGCCCTCCCTCTGCCTTTCTTTATATAGGGGGGAGAGAGGGGAGGGGGCGCCCCTAGGGTTCCCCCTAGGGGGCGGCGGCCAAGGCAGATGGGGCCGGCCAAGGGGGGGGCGGCGGCCAGGGCTGCGGCCAGGGCTAGGGTTTCCCCCCCCCCCAGGCGCCTTGCCCCCCAAGACTAGGGGGTGCGGCAGCCCTAGGGGGGCCCAGCCCCCTTGGCGCAGGTGGAGAGGGCCCAAGGGGGGGGGCGCACAGCCCCATGAGGGCTGTTGCGTCTCCCACTTGTGGCCCATAGGGCCCGCAACACTTGCCGGGACCCCCTGAAACCTCTTTCGGTCATCCGACGACCCCCCGGTGCTCCCCGGAACACTTCCGGACTCCGATCACTCTCATCCTATATATCAATCTTCGTCCCCGGACCATTCCGGAGACCCTCGTCACGTCCGGGATCTCATCCGGGACTCCGAACAACCTTCGGTAACCATGCACTGTTCTCACTAACAACCCTAGCGTCACCGAACCTTAAGTGTGTAGACCCTGCGGGTTCGGAAACTATGCAGACATGACCGAGACACTCCCAGGTCAATAACCAATAGCGGGATCTGGATACCCATATTCGTTCCCACACGTTCCTCGATGATCTCATCGGATGAACCACGATGTCAAGGATTCAGGAAATCCCGTATACAGTTCCCTTTGTCTTGTCGGTATGTTACTTGCCCGAGATTCGATCGTCGGTATCTCTATACCTAGTTCAATCTCGTTACCGGCAAGTCTCTTTACTCGTTCCGTAATACATAATCCCGTGACTAACTACTTAGTCACTTTGAGCTCATTGAGATGACGTATTACCGAGTGGGCCCGGAGATACCTCTCCGTCACACGGAGTGACAAATCCCAGTCTCGATCCATGTCAACTCAACAGACACCTTCGGAGATACCTGTAGAGTACCTTTATAGTCACCCAGTTACGTTGCGACGTTTGGCACACACAAAGCACTCCTACGGTGTCAGTGAGTTACATGATCTCATGGTCATAGGAACTTATACTTGACATGCAGAAAACTATAGCGATAACTGATACGATCAAAAGCTATGTTTAACGTTTGGGTCTCGTCCATCACATCATTCTCCTAATGATGTGATCCCGTTATCAAATGACAACTCATGTCTATGACCTAGAAACCGCGGTCATCTTTGATCAACGAGCTAGTCCTGAAGAGGCTTACTAGGGACACAAAGTTTGTCTATTTATCCACACATGTATTTAAGTTTCCAATCAATACAATTATAGCATAGATAATAAACGATTATCATGAACAAGGAAATATAATAATAACCCTTTTATTATTGCCTCTAGGGCATATTTCCAACAGTCTCCCACTTGCACTAGAGTCAATAATCTAGCATTACAAGGTAATGAATCTAACACCCATAGAGTCTTGGTGTTGATCATGCTTAGCCCGTGGAAGAGGCTTAGTCAACGGATCTGCAACATTCAAATCCGTGTGTACTTTGCAAATGCTTATGTCCTCCTCCTTGACTGAATCGCGGATGGAATTGAAGCGTCGCTTTATGTGTCTGGTCCTCTTGTGAAACCTTGGTTCCTTGGCTAGAGCAATGGCACCAGTGTTGTCACAAAACAGAGTCATTGGGTTTAATGCACTAGGCACAACTCCAAGATCTGTCATGAACTCCTTCATCCAGACACCTTCCTTTGCCGCCTCCGAGGCAGCTATGTACTCCGCTTCGCATGTAGAATCGGCTACCACGCTCTGCTTGGAACTGCACCAGCTTACCGCTCCCCCGTTGAGAATATATACGTATCCGGTTTGAGACTTAGAGTCATCCGGATCAGTGTCAAAGCTTGCATCGACGTAACCCTTTACGACGAGCTCTTGATCACCTCCATAAGCGAGAAACATCTCCTTAGTCCTTTTCAGGTACTTTAGGATATTCTTGACCGCTGTCCAGTGATCCATACCAGGATTACTTTGAAACCTTCCGGCCATACTTATGGCAAGGCTGACATCTGGTCTTGTGCACAGCATTGCATACATGATAGAGCCTATGGCTGAAGCATAGGGGACGACACTCGTCTTTTCTCTATCTTCCGCAGTCACTGGGCATTGAGTCTTACTCAACTTTGTACCTTGCAATACCGGCAAGAACCCCTTCTTGGATTGATCCATTTTGAACTTCTTCAAAACTTTATCAAGGTATGTACTTTGTGAAAGTCCTATCAAGCGTCTCGATCTATCTCTATAGATCTTGATGCCCAATATGAAAGCAGCTTCACCGAGGTCCTTCATCGAAAAACTCTTGTTCAAATACCCCTTCACGCTATCCAAAAATTCTATATTGTTTCCAATCAGCAATATGTCATCCACATATAATATTAGAAACGCTATAGAGCTCCCACTCACTTTCTTGTAAATACAAGCTTCTCCGTAAACTTGTACAAACCCAAACGCTTTGATCACCTCATCAAAGCGAAGATTCCAACTCCGAGACGCTTGCACCAGCCCATAAATGGAACGCTGGAGTTTGCAAACTTTGTCAGCATTCTCTGGATCGACAAAACCTTCCGGTTGTATCATATACAACTCTTCCTTAAGAAAACCGTTAAGGAACGCTGTTTTGACATCCATCTGCCAAATTTCGTAATCGAAATACGCAGCTATTGCTAACATGATTCGGACGGATTTAAGCATCGCTACGGGTGAGAAAGTCTCATCGTAGTCAACTCCTTGAACTTGTGAAAAACCCTTTGCCACAAGTCGAGCTTTATACACGGTGACATTGCCGTCAGCGTCCGTCTTCCTCTTAAAAATCCATTTATTCTGAATGGCCTTCCGCCCTTCAGGTAATACTTCCAAAGTCCATACTTTGTTTTCATACATGGATCCCATCTCGGATTTCATGGCCTCTAACCATTTGTCGGAATCCGGGCCCACCATCGCTTCTCCATAGCTCGTAGGTTCACTGTTGTCCAACAACATGACCTCCAAGACAGGGTTACCATACCACTCAGGTGCAGTGCGTACCCTTGTCGACCTACGAGGTTCGGTAGTAACTTGATCAGAAGCTTCTTGATCATCATCATTGGCTTCCTCTTCAACCGTTGCAGGCTCCACAAAAACATCTTTCTGTGCTGCACTACTCTCTGGTTGAAGCAGAGGTTCAACAACCTCATCAAGTTCTACCTTCCTCCCACTCAATTCTTTCGAGAGAAACTCTTTCTCGAGAAAGGACCCGTTCTTAGCGACAAACACTTTGCCCTCGGATCTGAGATAGAAGGTGTACCCAACCGTCTCTTTTGGGTATCCTATGAAGACACATTTGTCCGCTTTGGGTTCGAGCTTTTCTGGCTGAAGCCTTTTGACATAAGCATCGCAACCCCAAACTTTGAGAAAAGACAACTTAGGTTTCTTACCAAACCATAGTTCGTACGGTGTTGTCTCAACGGACTTAGATGGAGCCCTATTTAAAGTGAATGCAGCTGTCTCTAACGCATATCCCCAGAACGATAGTGGCAAATCGGCAAGAGACATCATAGAACGCACCATATCTAATAGGGTTCGATTACGACGTTCGGACACACCATTACGCTGTGGTGTTCCAGGTGGCGTCAACTGTGAAACAATTCCATATTTTCTTAAGTGATTGCCAAACTCATAACTCAGATACTCTCCCCCTCGATCAGATCGTAGGAACTTGATCTTCTTGTTACGATGATTCTCAACTTCACTCTGAAATTGCTTGAACTTTTCAAACGTTTCAGACTTATGCTTCATCAAGTAAATATACCCATATCTACTTAAGTCGTCAGTGAAGGTGAGAAAATAACGATATCCACCGCGCGCCGTGACACTCATCGGGCCACATACATCAGTATGTATGATCTCCAATAAGTCACTTGCCCGTTCCATTGTTCCTGAAAACGGGGTCTTAGTCATCTTGCCCATGAGGCACGGCTCGCATGTGTCAAGTGATTCAAAATCAAGAGCCTCCAAAAGTCCATCAGCATGGAGCTTCCTCATGCGTTTCACGCCGATATGACCCAGACGGCAGTGCCACAAGAAAGTGGTACTATTGTTATCAACTCTACATCTTTTGGCATCAATGTTATGAACATGTGTATCATCACTATCGAGATTCAATAAGAATAAACCCCCTACTTCGGGTGCATGACCATAAAAGATATTACCCATATAAATAGAACAACCTTTATTCTCTGATTTAAATGAGTAACCGTCTCGCATTAAACAAGATCCAGATATAATGTTCATGCTCAACACAGGCACTAAATAACAATTATTCAGGTTCATAACTAATCCCGATGGTAATCAAAGAGCGAGCGTGCCGACGGCGATCACATCAACCTTGGAACCATTCCCCACGCGCATCGTCACTTCGTCCTTCGCCAGCCTCCGTTTATTCCGTAGTTCCTGTTTAGAGTTGCAAATGTGAGCAACCGAACCGGTATCAAATACCCAGGCACTACAACAAGAGTTGGTAAGGTACACATCAATAACATGTATATCACATATACCTTGCTTGTTGTTGTTGTTGGCCCCCTTCTTGTCTGCCAGATACTTGGGGCAGTTCCGCTTCCAGTGACCGTTCCCCTTGCAATAGAAACACTCAGTCTCTGGCTTGGGCCCAGCCTTGGGTTTCTTCACTGGATGAGCAACTGCCTTGCCACCCTTCTTAGAGTTACCCTTCTTGCCCTTGCCATTTTTCTTGAAACTGGTAGTTTTATTGACCATCAACACTTGATACTCCTTCTGGATGTCTGCCTCAGCGACTTTCAGCATTGAAAACAGCTCGGCGATGGATTTGTTCATCCCTTGCATGTTATACTGCTGCACGAAGCTCTTGTAGCTAGGTGGGAGTGACTGGAGAATTCTGTCAATGATAGCCTCCTCCGGGAACACAAGTCCCAGATCAGCTATGCGGGTATAGTACCCAGACATCTTCAGCAAGTGCTCACTGACAGACGAATTCTCCTCCATCTTGCAAGCAAAGAATTTATCGGTGGTCTCATACCTCTCGATCTTAGCATTCTTTTCAAAGATGAACTTCAACTCCTGGAACATCTCATATGCTCCATGACGTTCAAGACGCCTTTGAAGTCCTCCTTCCAAGCTATACAACATGGCACACTGCACTACTGAGTAGTCATCCGAACGCGTCTGCCAGGCGTTCATAACGTCCACAGAGGCCGGAGCGGGGGGTTCACCTAGCGGTGCACTTAGGACATAAACCTTTTGGGCAGCTGTGAGGATGATCCTCAGATTGCGGAGCCAGTCCACAAAGTTGCTCCCATCATCTTTCAGCTTAGTTTTCTCTAGGAACGCATTAAAATTCAGGGGAGCTACTGCGCGAGCCATCTACAACAAAAGATTTGCAAAGACATCTTAGACTATTGTTCATGATAAGTGAGTTTTTAACTAATCAAATTACTTATAACTCCCACTCAAATTGACATCCCTCTGGTCACCCGAGCGTGACATGATCCAAATCCACCAACCCAAGTCCGATCATCACGTGAGATGAGGTGGTGTCAATGGTGAACATCTTCATGTTGATCATATCTACTATATGACTCATGCTCGACCTTTCGGTCTTCCGTGTTCCGAGGCCATGTCTGTACATGCTAGGCTCGTCAAGTCTAACCCGAGTGTTCTGCATGTGCAAAACTGGCTTGCACCCGTTGTATGCGAACGTAGAGTCTATCACACCCGATCATCACGTGGTGCTTCGAAACGACGAACCTTCGCAACGGCGCACACTCGGGGGGAACACAATTTTATCTTGAAATTTTAGTGAGGGATCATCTTATAATGCTACCGTCGTCCTAAGCAAAATAAGATGCATAAAAGGATTAACATCACATGCAAATCATAAGTGACATGATATGGCCATCAACTCGTGCTTTTGATCTCCATCTCCAAAGCACCGGCATGATCTCCATCGTCACCGGCGTAACACCATGATCTCCATCATCATGATCTCCATCATCGTGTCGCCTTCGGGGTTGTCGTGCGCCCACCATGCTCTTACTACTATTGCTACCGTTTAGCGATAAAGTAAAGCATTACATAGCGCTTAATGATTGACACGCAGGTCATACAAAAAATTAAAGACAACCCTATGGCTCCTGCCGGTTGCCGTATACATCGACATGCAAGTCGATATTAACTATTACAACATGATCATCTCATACATCAAATATATCTCATCATGTCATTGGCCATATCATATCACATACATACCCTGCAAAAACAAGTTAGACGTCCTCTAATTTGTTGTTGCATGTTTTACGTGGCTGCTATGGGTATCTAGCAAGAACGCTTCTTACCTACGCAAAGCCACAACGGTGATATTTAAGTTGCTATTTAACCTTCTACAAGGACCGCCTTTGTCTATTCCGATTCAACTAAGATAGGAGAGACAGACACCCGCCAGCCATCTTATGCAACAAAAGTCGCATGTCTGTCGATGGAACCGGTCTCATGTACGTGGAAATGTAAAGTTGGTCCGGGCCGCTTCATCCCATAATACCGCTGAATCAAGAAAGACCAAGGAGGGAAGCAATCTAAACATCAACGCCCACAAAACCCCTTTGTGTTCTACTCGTGAAAGCATCTACGCAAGAACCTAGCTCATGATGCCACTGTTGGGGAACGTTGCATGGGAAACAAAAAATTTTCCTACGCTCACCAAGATCAATCTAGGAGATGCATCTACGAGGGGAGAGTTGGATCCACATACCCTTGTAGATCGCTAAGCGGAAGCGTTCAACAACGCGGTTGATGGAGTCGTACTCGCTGCGATTCAAATCGCCGAAGATCCTAGCACCGAACGGACGGTGCCTCCGCGTTCTTCACACGTACAGCTCGGGGACGTCTCCTACTTCTTGATCCAGCAAGGGGGAAGGAGAAGTTGACGGAGAAAACCAGCAGCACGACGACGTGGTGGAGATGGTGGTGGAGGAATTCCAGCAGGGCTTCGCCAAGCACTGCAAACTGGATGAAGATATTCGTGGGAGAGGGAGGGCAGCGCCGAGGCACGAACGTGTGTCGCTGCCCTCCCTCTGCCTCTCTTTATATAGGGGGGAGAGAGGGGAGGGGGCGCCCCTAGGGTTCCCCCTAGGGGCGGCGGCCAAGGCAGATGGGGCCGGCCAAGGGGGGGCGGCGGCCAGGGCTGCGGCCAGGGCTAGGGTTCCCCCCCCCCCCCAGGCGCCTTGCCCCCCAAGACTAGGGGGTGCGGCAGCCCTAGGGGGGCCCAGCCCCCTTGGCGCAGGTGGAGAGGGCCCAAGGGGGGGCGCACAGCCCCATGAGGGCTGTTGCGTCTCCCACTTGTGGCCCATAGGGCCCGCAACACTTGCCGGGACCCCCTGAAACCTCTTTCGGTCATCCGACGACCCCCCGGTGCTCCCCGGAACACTTCCGGACTCCGATCACTCTCATCCTATATATCAATCTTCGTCCCCGGACCATTCCGGAGACCCTCGTCACGTCCGGGATCTCATCCGGGACTCCGAACAACCTTCGGTAACCATGCACTGTTCTCACTAACAACCCTAGCGTCACCGAACCTTAAGTGTGTAGACCATGCGGGTTCGGAAACTATGCAGACATGACCGAGACACTCCCAGGTCAATAACCAATAGCGGGATCTGGATACCCATATTGGTTCCCACACGTTCCTCGATGATCTCATCGGATGAACCACGATGTCAAGGATTCAGGCAATCCCGTATACAGTTCCCTTTGTCTTGTCGGTATGTTACTTGCCCGAGATTCGATCGTCGGTATCTCTATACCTAGTTCAATCTCGTTACCGGCAAGTCTCTTTACTCGTTCCGTAATACATAATCCCGTGACTAACTACTTAGTCACTTTGAGCTCATTGAGATGACGTATTACCGAGTGGGCCCGGAGATACCTCTCCGTCACACGGAGTGACAAATCCCAGTCTCGATCCATGTCAACTCAACAGACACCTTCGGAGATACCTGTAGAGTACCTTTATAGTCACCCAGTTACGTTGCGACGTTTGGCACACACAAGGCACTACTACGGTGTCAGTGAGTTACATGATCTCATGGTCATAGGAACTTATACTTGACATGCAGAAAACTATAGCGATAACTGATACGATCAAAAGCTATGTTTAACGTTTGGGTCTCGTCCATCACATCATTCTCCTAATGATGTGATCCCGTTATCAAATGACAACTCATGTCTATGACCTGGAAACCGCGGTCATCTTTGATCAACGAGCTAGTCCTGAAGAGGCTTACTAGGGACACAAAGTTTGTCTATTTATCCACACATGTATTTAAGTTTCCAATCAATACAATTATAGCATGGATAATAAACGATTATCATGAACAAGGAAATATAATAATAACTCTTTTATTATTGCTTCTAGGGCATATTTCCAACATGAGGCACGTGGGGGAAGTGAGTCGGCTGCAGGGGCGCCGGCTATGCCTGGCCAGGCACCGACACCGGGTCAGTCTCAGCAGTCCTCCGGGAGCTCCGGAGGGAAGGGGGAAGCACCCCCAGCTACCTCTCTGTCTGCACTTCGTTTTGGGTCCTTTGGGGCGGCTTCGGCCCCCAGTCGTTTGTGGGGCCACAGAGCCGAGTTGGACGATCCGGTGGAGATGGAACTTCCACCGCTGGCACCGTTGCTTCTGGATGCGTATCTACCTGGGGAGGAGGGTATCAGGGGGGAGTCCCCTCGGGTCACGCCATCTCCCGCAGTTCAGCGTCGCGAGGGCACCCTGGAGGTTGGTGCTTATCGGGATTCGTCTTCTGAGTCAGGAGGTTCGTTTCCGATTGTTATGTTACCTGCTTACGACGTGTTCTCTGGAGCTACTGTATCTAGCCCGAGTGTGGATGTTTCTGCAGATTTTGCGCCTCGAGAGGAGTACTCTCTGCTGGCGCCAGGGGCTGCCCCCGACGTGTTCTCTGGCTTGCTCCCGTTGTATGCGAACGTAGAGTCTATCACACCCGATCATCACGTGGTGCTTCGAAACGACGAACCTTCGCAACGGCGCACACTCGGGGGGAACACAATTTTATCTTGAAATTTTAGTGAAGGATCATCTTATAATGCTACCGTCGTCCTAAGAAAAATAAGATGCATAAAAGGATTAACATCACATGCAAATCATAAGTGACATGATATGGCCATCAACTCGTGCTTTTGATCTCCATCTCCAAAGCACCGGCATGATCTCCATCGTCACCGGCGCCACACCATGATCTCCATCATCATGATCTCCATCATCGTGTCGCCATCGGGGTTGTCGCGCGCCCACCATGCTCTTACTACTATTGCTACCGTTTAGCGATAAAGTAAAGCATTACAAAGCGCTTAATGATTGACACGCAGGTCATACAAAAATTAAAGACAACCCTATGGCTCCTGCCGGTTGCCGTATGCATCGACATGCAAGTCGATATTAACTATTACAACATGATCATCTCATACATCAAATATATCTCATCATGTCTTTGGCCATATCATATCACATACATACCCTGCAAAAACAAGTTAGACGTCCTCTAATTTGTTGTTGCATGTTTTACGTGGCTGCTAGGGGTATCTAGCAAGAACGCTTCTTACCTACGCAAAGCCACAACGGTGATATTCAAGTTGCTATTTAACCTTCTATAAGGACCGCCTTGTTCTATTCCGATTCAACTAAGATAGGAGAGACAGACACCCGCCAGCCATCTTATGCAACAAAAGTCACATGTCTGTCGATGGAACCGGTCTCATGTACGTGGACATGTAAAGTTGGTCCGGGCCGCTTCATCCCATAATACCGCTGAATCAAGAAAGACTAAGGAGGGCAGCAATTTAAACATCAACGCCCACAAACCCTTTTGTGTTCTACTCGTGAAAGCATCTACGCAAGATCCTAGCTCATGATGCCACTGTTGGGGAACGTTGCATGGGAAACAAAAATTTTCCTACGTTCACCAAGATCAATCTAGGAGATGCAACTACGAGGGGAGAGTTGGATCCACATACCCTTGTAGATCGCTAAGCGGAAGCGTTAAGAACGCGGTTGATGGAGTCGTACTCGCCGCGATTCAGATCGCTGAAGATCCAAGCACCGAAGCAACGGTGCCTCCGCGTTCTTCACACGTACGGCTCGGGGACGTCTCCTCCTTCTTGATCCAGCAAGGGGTGGAGGAGAGGTTGATGGAGAGACCGGCAGCACGACGGCGTGGTGGTGATGGTGGTGGAGGATTCCAGCAGGGCTTCGCCAAGCACCGCGGGAGATGAAGATGTTATGGGAGAGGGAGGGCAGCACCGAGGCACAAACGTGTGTTGGCTGCCCTCCCTCTGCCCCTCTATATATAGGGGGAATAGATGGGAGGGGGGCGCCCTAGGGTTTCCCCTAGGGGGGCCGGCGGCCAGGGCAGTGGGGGGGCGGCGGCCAAGGGCTGCGCAGGCCCTAGGGTTTCCCCCCCTAGGTGCCTTGCCCCCCAAGCCAGGGGGTGCGGCTGCCCTAGGAGGGGCCAGCCCCCCATGCGCCATAGGAGAGGGCCCAGGGGGGGCGCACAGCCCTATGAGGGCTGTGGTGTCCCCCCTTTGTGGCCCATTAGGCCCAGAACCACTTCCGGGACCCCCGAAACCCTTTTCGGTAATCCGCCGATTTCCCGATGCTCCCCGGAACACTTCCGGACTCCGAAACCTTTCATCCTATATATCAATCTTCGTCCCCGGACCATTCCAGAGACCCTCGTCACGTCCGGGATCTCATCCGGGACTCCGAACAACCTTCGGTAACCATGCACTGTTCTCACTAACAACCCTAGCGTCACCGAACCTTAAGTGTGTAGACCCTGCGGGTTCGGAAACCATGTAGACATGACCGAGACACTCCCAGGTCAATAACCAATAGCGGGATCTGGATACCCATATTGGTTCCCACATGTTCCTCGATGATCTCATCGGATGAACCACGATGTCAAGGATTCAGGCAATCCCGTATACAGTTCCCTTTGTCTCGTCAGTATGTTACTTGCCCGAGATTCGATCGTCGGTATCTCTATACCTAGTTCAATCTCGTTACCGGCAAGTCTCTTTACTCGTTACCGTAATACATAATCCCGTGACTAACTACTTAGTCACTTTGAGCTCATTGAGATGACGTATTACCGAGTGGGCCCGGAGATACCTCTCCGTCATACGGAGTGACAAATCCCAGTCTCGATCCATGTCAACTCAACAGACACCTTCGGAGATACCTGTAGAGTACCTTTATAGTCACCCAGTTACGTTGCGACGTTTGGCACACACAAAGCACTCCTACGGTGTCAGTGAGTTACATGATCTCATGGTCATAGGAACTTATACTTGACATGCAGAAAACTATAGCGATAACTAATACGATCAAAAGCTATGTTTAACGTTTGGGTCTCGTCCATCACATCATTCTCCTAATGATGTGATCCCGTTATCAAATGACAACTCATGTCTATGACCTGGAAACCGCGGTCATCTTTGATCAACGAGCTAGTCCTGAAGAGGCTTACTAGGGACACAAAGTTTGTCTATTTATCCACACATGTATTTAAGTTTCCAATCAATACAATTATAGCATAGATAATAAACGATTATCATGAACAAGGAAATATAATAATAACCCTTTTATTATTGCCTCTAGGGCATATTTCCAACAGATGACATATTGCTGATGGGAAATGATATAGAATTCTTGGAAAATGTAAAGGCCTCCTTGAATAAGAGTTTTTCAATGGAGGACCTTGGAGAAGCAGCTTACATTTTAGGCATCAAAATCTATAGAGATAGATCAAGACGCCTCATCGGTCTTTCACAAAGTACATACCTTGACAAGATATTGAAGAAGTTCAATATGGATCAGTCCAAGAAGGGGTTCTTGCCTGTTTTGCAAGGTATGAGATTGAGCAAGGCTCAGTCGCCGACCACGGCAGAAGATAGAGAAAAGATGAGTGTCATTCCCTATGCCTCAGCCATAGGTTCTATCATGTATGCCATGCTGTGTACCAGACCTGATGTGAACCTTGCCATAAGTTTGGTAGGGAGGTACCAAAGTGATCCCGGTATGGAACAATTGACAGCGGTCAAGAACATCCTAAAGTACCTGAAGAGGACTAAGGATATGTTTCTCGTTTATGGAGGTGACGAAGAGCTCGTCGTAAAGGGTTACGTCGATGCTAGCTTCGACACAGATCTGGATGACTCGAAGTACAAACCGGATACGTGTATATTTTGAATGGTAGAGCAGTCAGCTGGTGCAGTTGCAAGCAGAGCGTCGTGGTGCATTCTACATGTGAAGCGGAGTACATAGCTGCTTGCGAAGCAGCACAAGAAGGAGTCTGGATGAAGGAGTTCATCACCGACCTAGGAGTCATTCCAAGCGCGTCAAGCCCGATGACTCTCTTCTGTGACAACACTGGTGCTATTGCCATTACCAAAGAGCCCAGGTTTCACAAGAAGACCAAGCACATCAAGCGCCGTTTCAACTCCATCCGGAATTATGTTCAAGATGGAGACAAAGATATTTGTAAAGTGCATACGGATCTGAATGTCGCAGACTCGTTGACTAAACCCCTTCCACGGGCAAAACATGATCAACACCAAAACTCTATGGGTGTTCGATTCATCACAATGTAACTAGATTATTGACTCTAGTGCAAGTGGGAGACTGTTGGAAATATGCCCTAGAGGCAATAATAAAAGTATTATTATTATATTTCCTTGTTCATGATAATTGTCTGTTATTCATGCTTGAATTGTATTGTACGGAAACAGCGATACATGTGTGAATATATAGACCACAATGAGTCCCTGGTAGGCCTCTACTTACCAGCTCGTTGATCAACAGATGGTCACGGTTTCCTAACCATGGACATAGGATGTTAGTGATAACGGGATCACATCATTAGGAGAATGATGTGATGGACAAGACCCAATCCTGAGCATAGCACGAGATCGTATAGTTCGTAATGCATAAGCTTTTTGGTGTCAAGTATTTATTCCTTAGACCATGAGGTTGTACAACTCCCGGATGCCGTAAGAATACTTTGGGTGTGCCAAACGTCACAACGTAACTGGGTGGCTATAAAGGTACGCATCGGGTATCTCCGAAAGTGTCTGTTGAGTTGGTATGAACCGAGACTGGGATATTGTCACTCTGTATGACGGAGAGGTTCCTCTGGGCCCACTCGGTAAGACATCATCATAATGAGCTCAAAGTGACTAAGGAGTTAGTCACGGGATGATGGATTACGGAACGAGTAAAGAGACTTGCCATGACGAGATTGAACATGGTATCGGGCATACCGACGATCGAATCTCACGCAAGTACCGTACCGATAGACAAAGGGAATGACATACGGGATTAAGTGAATCCTTGACACAGTGATTCATCCGATGAAGATCATCGAGGAACACGTGGGAACCAACATGGGTATCCAGATCCCGCTGTTGGTTATTGACCGGAGAGTCGTCTCGGTCATGTCTACGTGTCTCCCGAACCCGTAGGGTCTACACACTTAAGATTCGGTAACGCTAGGATTGTAGAGATACATGCACGTGGAAACCCGAATGTTGTTCGGAGTCCCGGATGAGATCCCGAACGTCACGAGGAGTTCCGGAATGGTCTGGAGGTAAAGAATGATATATATAGGAAGTCCAGTTTCGGCCATCGGGTGAACTCCGGGGGTCACCGGGAGTGTCACGGGACCACCGGAGGGGTCCCGAGGGTCCACCGGGTGGGGCCACCCATCTCGATGGGGCCCCTAGGCCGCAAGGGGGAAGTGGCCAGCCCCTGGTGGGCTGGCGCACCACATGGGCCTCCCCCTCCATGCGCCTAGGGTTGAAACCCTAGGGGGAGGGGGCGCCCCCATGCCTTGGGGGACAAGATTCCCCCCTGGCCGCCGCCCCACCCTGGAGATTGGATCTCCAGGGCCGCCGCACCCCCTGGCCCCCTATATATAGTGGGGGGGAGAGGGCAGCCGCACCCAAGTCTCTGGCGCCTCTCCCCCTCCCATCACACCTTCCTCCTTCTCCGCAGGGCGCCGGCGAAGCCCTGCAGGATTTCCTGCTGCATCCACCACCACGCCGTCGTGCTGCTGGATCTCCGACGTCCTCTCCTCCCCCCTTGCTGGATCAAGAAGGAGGTGATGTTGCTGTACCGGACGTGTGTTGAACGCAGAGGTGCCGTCCGTTCGGCGCTAGATCATCGGTGACGAAGAACGTGAAGAGTACGACTACTTCATCCACGCTTCTTCGAAAGCTTCCGCTCGCGATCTACAAAAGGGTATGTAGATGCACTCTAATATGCTCGTTGCTAGATGTCTCCTAAGATTGATCTTGGTGAAAGCGTAGAAATTTTTTGAATTCTGCTACGTTCCCCAACATTTCTTACGAAAATCTTTCACCCTCAACCCCCCTTTGGATTTCGATCTGCACACTCGATCTTACGGAGGAGGATAGTGACGGGTCTGATGTTGGGGATCGTAGCAGAAAATCAATTTTTTTTCTTACGCATCACCAAGATCTATCTATGGAGTAATCTAGCAACGAGGGAGACGGGAGTGCATCTACATACCCTTGTATATCGCGATGCGGAAGCGTTGCAAGAACGCGGATGAAGGAGTCGTACTCGCTGCGATTCAGATCGTGGTTGATTCCGATCTAAGCGCCGAACAACGGCGCCTCCGCGTTCAACACACGTGCAGCCCGATGACGTCTCCCACGCCTTGATCCAGCAAGGAGAGAGGGAGAGGTTGGGGAAGACTCCATCCAACAGCAGCACGACGGCGTGGTGGTGGTGGAGGAGCGCGGGACTCCAGCAGGGCTTCGCCAAGCACTGCGAGAGACGAGGAGGGAGAGAGATAGGGCTGCGCCAAGCGACACAGGTCAAAACCGTGTTATGGGCAGCCCCAAACCTCACATATATATAGGGGGAAGGGAGGGGCTGCTCCTCCTTTAGGGTTTCCCACCCCTAGGGGTGCGGCCACCCTAGATCCCATCTAGGGGTGGCGGCCAGAGGGGGAGAGGGAGAGGGGGCGCACCAGTTTGGGCCTTAGGGCCCATCTGCCCTAGGGTTTGCCCCCCTCCCCTCTTGGAGGCGCCTTGGGCCTTGGTGGGGGGAACACCAGCCCACCTGGGGCTGGTCCCCTCCCACACTTGGCCCACGTATGCCTCCGGGGCTAGTGGCCCCTCCCGGTGGACCCCCGGGACCCTCCCGGTGGTCCCGGTACGCTACCGATAGCGCCCGAAACTTTTCCGGTGACCAAAACGGGACTTCCCATATATGAATCTTTACCTCCGGACCATTCCGGAACTCCTCGTGACGTCCGGGATCTCATCCGGGACTCCGAACAGCATTCGGTAACCGCGTACATACTTTCCCTATAACCCTAGCGTCATCGAACCTTAAGTGTGTAGACCCTACGGGTTCGGGAACCATGTAGACATGACCAAGACAACTCTCCGGCCAATAACCAACGGCGGGATCTGGATACCCATGTTGGCTCCCACATGTTCCACGATGATCTCATCGGATGAACCACGATGTCAAGGATTCAATCAATCCCGTATACGATTCCCTTTGTCTATCGGTATAGCACTTGCCCGAGATTCGATCGTCGGTATACCGATACCTTGCTCAATCTCGTTACCGGCAAGTATCTTTACTCGTTCCGTAACACATCATCCCGTGATCAACTCCTTGATCACATATTGGGCACATTATGATGATGTCCTACCGAGTGGGCCCAGAGATACCTCTCCGTCATACGGAGTGACAAATCCCAGTCTCGATTCGTGCCAACCCAACAGACACTTTCGGAGATACTTGTAGTGCACCTTTATAGCCACCCAGTTACGTTGCTACGTTTGGTACACCCAAAGTATTCCTACGGTATCCGGGAGTTGCACAATCTCATGTTCTAAGGAAAAGATACTTGACATTAAGAAAAGCTTTAGCATACGAACTACACGATCTGTGCTAGGCTTAGGATTGGGTCTTGTCCATCACATCATTCTCCTAATGATGTGATCCCGTTATCAACGACATCCAATGTCCATGGTCAGGAAACCGTGACCATCTGTTGATCAACGAGCTAGTAAACTAGAGCCTTACTAGGGACACGGTGTTTGTCTATGTATCCACACATGTATGTGAGTTTCCTATCAATACAATTCTAGCATGGATAATAAACAATTATGATGAACAAGGAAATATAATAATAACCAATTTATTATTGCCTCTAGGGCATATTTCCAACAGTCTCCCACTTGCACTAGAGTCAATAATCTAGTTCACATCGCCATGTGATTAACACTCACAGGTCACATCGCCATGTGACTAACATCCAAAGAGTTTACTAGAAATAATCTAGTTCACATCACTATGTGATTAAAACTCAATGAGTTCTGGGTTTGATCATGTTATGCTTGCGAGAGAGGTTGTAGTCAATGGGTCTGCAACATTCAGATCCCTATGTACTTCGTAAAACTTTATGTCATATCGTAAATGCTGCTACCACGTTCCACTTGGAGCTATTCCAAACTGTTGCTCCATTATACGTATCCGGTATCTCTACTCAGAGTTATCCGGATAGGTGTTAAGCTTGCATCGACGTAACTCTTTACGTCGAACTCTTTATCACCTCCATAACCGAGAAACATTTTCTTATTACTCTAAGGATAATTTTGACCACTATCCAGTGATCTACTCCTGGATCACCTTTGTACCCTCTTGCCAGACATGTGGCAAGGCACACATCAGGTGCGGTACTTTGCATGGCATTCTGTACAGAGCCTATGACAAAAGCATAGGGGACGACCTTCGTCCTTCCTCTTTCATCTGCCGTGGTCAAGCTTTGAGTCTTACTCAACTTCACACCTTACAACTCAGTTAAGAACTCCTTCTTTAACTGATCTATTTTGAACTCCTTCAAAATCATGTCAAAGGTGTGTGTTCTTTTGAAAGTATCATTAGGCATCTTGATCTATCTCTATAGATCTTGATGCCCAATTATGTAAGCTGCTTTATCCAGGTCTTCCTTTGAAAAACTCCTTTCAAACAAGCCTTTACGCTTTCCAGAAATTCTACATCATTTCGGATCAACAATATGTCATTCACATATACTTATCAGAAATGTTGTAGTGCTCCCACTCACTTTATTGTAAATACAAGTTTCTAACAAACTTTGTATACCCAAAAACTTTGATCACTCCATCAAAGCGTATATTCCGACTCCGAGATGCTTGCTCTAGTGCATGGAAGGATCGCTGGAGCTAGCATACCTTTTAGCATCCTTAGGATCGACAAAACCTTTCTGATTGTATCACATACAACCTTTCCTTACGTAAACTGGTAAGGAAACTTGTTTTGACATCCATCTGCCGGATTTCATAAATGCAGCTTATGCTAACATGATTTTGACGGACTTAAGCATCGCTACGGGTGAGAAAATCTCATCGTAGTCAACTCCTTGAACTTGTGAAAAACTTTTTGCCACAAGTCGAGCTTCATAGACGGTGACATTACCGCCCACGTCCATCTTCTTCTTAAAGATCCATTTATCTCAATGGCTTGCCAATCATCGGGCAAGTCCACCAAAGTCCATACTTTGTTTTGATACATTTATCCTATCTCGGATTTCTCGGCTTCTAACCATTTGTCGGAATATGGGCCCACCATCGCTTCTCCATAGTTCGTAGGTTCATCGTTGTCCAACAACATGACTTCTAAGACAGGATCACCGTACCACTCAGGAGTAGTACATATCCTTGTCGACCTACGAGGTTCGATAGCAACTTGATCTGGAGCTTCATGATCACTATCATTAGTTTCCTCTTCAACAGTCGTAGGTTCCACAGAAACATCTTTCTGTGTTGCACTACTCTCCGGTTGAAGTGAAGGTTCGACAACCTCATCAAGTTCTATCTTCCTCCCACTCAATTCTTTCGAGAGAAACTCCTTCTCGAGAAAGGACCCGTTCTTAGCGACAAACATTTTTGTCCTTGGATCTGAGATAGAAGGTATACCCAACTGTTACCTTTGGGTATCCCATGAAGATGTATCTGTCCGCTTTGGGTTCGAGCTCTTTATGGCTGAAGCCATAAGCATCGCAACCCCAAACATTAAGAAACGACAACTTTGGTTTCTTGCCAAACCAGAGTTCATACGGCGTTGTTTCAACGGACTTAGATGGTGCCCTATCTAAAGTGAATGCAACTGTCTCTAATGCATAACCTCAAAATAACAGCGGTAGATCGGTAAGAGACATCATAGATCGTACCATATCTCATAAGGTTCGACTACGACGTCCGGACTCACCATTACGCTGTGGTGTTCCAGGTGGCTTCAACTGCGAAACAATTCCACAATGTCTTAAGTGATTGCCAAACTCACAACTCAAAAAATCTCCCCTTGATCAGATCGTAGGAACATGATCTTCTTGTTATGATGATTGTTAACTTCACTCTGAAATTGCTTGAACTTTTCAAACGTTTCAGAATTTTTCTTCATTAAGTAAATATACCCATATCTACTCAAATCGTCAGTGAAGATGAGAAAATAACGATATCCACCACACGCCTTAATTCTCATTGGATCATACACATCAGCATGTACGATTTCCAACAAGTCATTCGCCCGTTTCATTGTACATGAACACGGGATCTTAGTCATCCTGCCCATGAGGCATGGCTCGCATGTGTCAAGCGATTCAAAATCAAGTGACTCCAAACATCCATCAGCATGGAGTTTCTTCATGCATTTTATACTAAAGTGACCTAAGCGGCGGTGCCACAAGAAAGTGGTACTATCATTATTAACTCTACATCTTTTGGCATTAATATTATCATCATGTGTATTACTATGATCGAGATTCAACAAACCATTGGGTGCATGACCATTATTCATGTAAACAGAATAACCATTATTCTCTGACTTAAATGAATAACCGTATTGCAATGAACATGATCTAATCATATTCATGCTCAACGTAGACACCTGATAACATTTATCTAGGTCCAACACTAATCTCGAAAATAGAGGGAGCGTGCGATGGTGATCTTATCAACCTTGGAAACACTGCCAACACACATCGTCACCTCGCCCTTAGCTAGTCTCCGTTCAGTCCATAGCTTTTGCTTCAAGTCACTAATAATAGCAACTGAACCGGTATCCAATACCCAGGTGCTACAAGGAGTACTAGTAAGGTACACATCAATAACACGTATATCAAATATACTTTGTTGAAGTTGCCAACTATCATATCTACCATGTATTTGGGGTAGTTCCGCTACCATGTGACCGTCCCCCTTACAATAGAAGCACTTAGTCTCGAGGTTTGGGTTCAACCTTGGGTTCCTTCATTAGAGCGACAACTGGTTTGTCATTCATGAGGTTTCCCTTCTAGCCCTTGCCCCTTTTGAAACCAGTGGTCTTGTTAAACCATCAACACTTGATGCTCCTTCTTGATTTCTACTTTTGCGGTCTTAAGCACCGCTAATAGCTCCGGGATCATCTCCATCCTTTGCACGTCATAGTTCATCACGAAGTTCTAGTAGCTTGGTGATAGTGTCTAGAGAATTCCGTCAACCACTATCTCATCTGGAAGATTAACTCCCACTTGGTTCAAGTGATTTTAGCACCCAGACATTCTGAGCACATGCTCACTACCTAAGCTATTCTCCTCCATCTTTTTGGCAAAAGAACTTGTCAGAGGTCTCATACCTCTCAACACGGGCATGAGCCTGAAATCCCAATTTCAGCTCTTAGAACATCTCATATGTTCTATGGCGTTCAAAACGTTATTGGAATCCCGATTCTAAGCCGTAAAGTATGATGCACTAAACTATCAAGTAGTCATCAGGACATGTCTGTCAGGTGTTCACAACATCCACAGACGACGTTGTAGGGGTTTGCACATCGAGCGGTGCATCAAACACGAAAGCTTTCTATGCAGTAGTGAGGACACTCCTCGGACTACGGACCTAGTCCGTATTATTGCTTACATTATCTTTCAACTTAGTCTTTCTCTAGGATCGTATTAAACAGGGAGCTACAACGCAGTTATTTGTCTACAACATAATTTGCGAAGACAACTTAGACTATTGTTCATGACAATTAAGTTCATCTAATGAACTCCTGATGGCTTCTCGCCCCTCGTTGGTTACCCCAAGTGGAAGGTTTGAGATGCAGTGTAGCGGAAGTTTTCCCTAGGCAATACCAAGGATCGATTTCCCTGAGACTCCCTGTTTCAACAAGAAGGTGTCAACTGCTAACGGCGCCAGATATTAGCAATCAACATGGACCTGCACACAGATACAAATAACTTTGCTCCCAACGAGTACAGAGAGGTTGTCAATCCCTCCGGCCTTGTAGTTTACAAAGGATTAAACGCAAGTGATAATAGTGATAGATATAATTGCAATAGTAAGTAAAAGCGGAAAGTAAATAGTGGATGTGATCAATGATGGTAATATGGACCGGAGTCTCATGATGTTCACTAGTGATGTCTCTCTCCCAAAAGACGATAAAACAGCTATGTGAGGTAAACGAATTACAGCTGGGCAATTGATAGGACCATGTGCGCAAACCAATGCTGACTAAGTTGCAAGAAAGGTAGAGGTTCAAAGCATGGGCGGTATGCCGAGGTAAGTAGACCGAAATCCATCTGCATCTACTACTAATCATCCACCTTGAGATATCTATCCAGAACATCTCGCTGGTATTAAGTTGCGAGTCCCACCCATAGTGTAAACTCAAAGCAACAGACAACTGCATTAAAAGAACTTTGCGTAAAGTAAACAATCCTTGCACCCGCAGGCACAAGCACCGTTGTTTTCCCCCTTGTGGCAACAGCACATCCCCTAGACTCATGTTTCTGTCACTCAAGCTAGTCATCGAGGGGCATGAACCCACAATCGAGCATAACGTTCCCTCTTGGAGTCACTACCTACTACTTGGCCAAAGCAATAAATAACAACGCAGAACATGCAAGAATTACTTATGAACTAAAATATAAAAGAGGTGAATCAAATATATTACTCAAGATCAATCTGAACATAATCTCATAATCCATCGGATCCCAGCAAACTCAACATAGCAACAACACAAGGATTACATAGGTGCCTCGATCATGTAGGGCAGCTCACGAGGACTAATTAGTGAAGCACAAGAACGGGAGGAGAACATCACATAGCTACTGGTCATGGACTCATGGTCCAAGGGAGACTACTCACGAGTCATCCGGGAGGCGTCCATGGTGGTGGAGAAGCTCCCGGTGGTGATCCTCCCCTCCGGCAGGGTGCCGGGAAGAGTTCTCCTGGTGCTCCCGATCTTGGAAGCGGCGGCGGCGGCGGAACAGAGATGGGATCGCAAAAAGAAGTCCTGTTTCAAGGGTTACGGGGGACCCTTTAAATATCTGCCAAAGTAGGGCACCGGGGGGCTCTCGGGGTGCCGAGGCGCCCCCCCCCCCCCCCGGCGCGGCCCAGGGGGGGGCGCCCACAGGGCGCCTGGGGCCCTGGTGGTCCCCCTTCGGCTGTGCTTCGGGCGCCTGGTAGCTTCCGGAACGCTGATTTTTTATATAATTTCTGGATTTTTTCTGGCAGTTCTCGTAACGTGAAAACCTGAAATACAAAAACAGCCGAAAACAGAAACTGGCACTGGGTGCACTGAGTTAATAGGTTAGTCCAAATATGATCAAAAGTGTATGGAAGTGTATAAATAACATAGCAATATCACCCAAAAGAGGCATGGAGCAAGCAGAAATTATAGATACGTTTTGGACGTATCAACTCCCACTCAGATAGACATCTCTCTAGTCATCTAAGTGATACATGATCCGAATCGACTAGGCCGTGTCCGATCATCACGTGAGACGGACTAGTCATCAACGGTGAACATCTTCATGTTGATCGTATCTTCTATACGACTCATGTTCGGCCTTTCGGTCTTCCGTGTTCCGAGGCCATGTCTGTACATGCTAGGCTCGTCAAGTCAACCCTAAGTGTATCGCGTGTGTAAATCTGGCTTACACCCGTTGTATGCGAACGTTAGAACCTATCACACCCGATCATCACGTGGTGCTTCGGAACAACGAACCTTAGCAACGGTGCGCAGTTAGGGGGAGCACAATTCTTGAAATTTTAGTGAGAGATCATCTTATTCACTACCATCGTTCTAAGCAAATAAGATGTAAAACATGATAAACATCACATGCAATCAAATAGTGACATGATATGGCCAATATCATTTTGCTCCTTTTGATCTTCATCTTCGGGGCTCCATGATCATCATCGTCACCGGCATGACACCATGATCTCCATCATCATGATCTCCATCATTGTGTCTTCTTGAAGTCGTCTCGCCAAACATTACTTCTACTACTATGGCTAACGTTTAGCAATAAAGTAAAGTAATTACATGGCGTTATTCAGTGACACGCAGGTCATACAATAAAGAAGACAACTCCTATGGCTCATGCCGGTTGTCATTCTCATCGACATGCAAGTCGTGATTCCTATTACAAGAACATGATCAATCTCATACATCACATATATATCATTCATCACATCCTTTTGGCCATATCACATCACACGACACATGCTGCAAGAACAAGTTAGACGTCCTCTCATTGTTGTTGCAAGTTTTTACGTGGCTGCTATAGGTTTCTAGCAAGAACGTTTCTTACCTACGCCAAAACCACAACGTGATATGCCAATTTCTATTTACCCTTCATAAGGACCCTTTTCATCGAATCCGATCCGACTAAAGTGGGAGAGACAGACGCCCGCTAGCCACCTTATGCAACTAGTGCATGTCAGTCGGTGGAACCTGTCTCACGTAAGCGTACGTGTAAGGTCGGTCCGGGCCGCTTCATCCCACGATGCCGCCGAATCAAGATAAGACTAGTAATGGCAAGTAAATTGACAAATCCACGCCCACAACTACTTTGTGTTCTACTCGTGCAAGAAACTACGCATAGACCTAGCTCATGATGCCACTGTTGGGGATCGTAGCAGAAAATCAAAATTTTTCCTACACATCACCAAGATCTATCTATGGAGTAATCTAGCAACGAGGGAGAAGGGAGTGCATCTACATACCCTTGTAGATCGCGATGCGGAAGCGTTGCAAGAACGCGGATGAAGGAGTCGTACTCGCTGCGATTCAGATCGCGGTTGATTCCGATCTAAGCGCCGAACAACGGCGCCTCCGCGTTCAACACACGTGCAGCCCGATGACGTCTCCCACGCCTTGATCCAGCAAGGAGAGAGGGAGAGGTTGGGGAAGACTCCATCCAACAGCAGCACGACGACGTGGTGGTGGTGGAGGAGCGCGGGACTCCAGCGGGGCTTCGCCAAGCACTGCGAGAGACGAGGAGGGAGAGAGATAGGGCTGCGCCAAGCGACAGAGGTCAAAACCGTGTTATGGGCAGCCCCAAACCTCACATATATATAGGGGGAAGGGAGGGGCTGCTCCCCCTTTAGGGTTTCCCACCCCTAGGGGTGCGGCCACCCTAGATCCCATCTAGGGGTGGCGGCCAGAGGGGGAGAGGGAGAGGGGGCGCACCAGTTTGGGCCTTAGGGCCCATCTGCCCTAGGGTTTGCCCCCCTCCCCTCTTGGAGGCGCCTTGGGCCTTGGTGGGGGGGCGCACCAGCCCACCTGGGGCTGGTCCTCTCCCACACTTGGCCCACGTATGCCTCCGGGGCTGGTGGCCCCTCCCGGTGGACCCCCGGGACCCTCCCGGTGGTCCCGGTACGCTACCGATAGCGCCCGAAACTTTTCCGGTGACCAAAACGGGACTTCCCATATATGAATCTTTCCCTCCGGACCATTCCGGAACTCCTCGTGACGTCCGGGATCTCATCCGGGACTCCGAACAGCATTCGGTAACTGCGTACATACTTTCCCTATAACCCTAGCGTCATCGAACCTTAAGTGTGTAGACCCTACGGGTTCGGGAACCATGTAGACATGACCAAGACAACTCTCCGTCCAATAACCAACAGCGGGATCTGGATACCCATGTTGGCTCCCACATGTTCCACGATGATCTCATCGGATGAACCACGATGTCAAGGATTCAATCAATCACGTATACGATTCCCTTTGTCTATCGGTATAGCACTTGCCCGAGATTCGATCGTTGGTATACCGATACCTTGCTCAATCTCGTTACCGGCAAGTCTCTTTACTCGTTTCGTAACACATCATCCCGTGATCAACTCCTTGATCACATATTGTGCACATTATGATGATGTCCTACCGAGTGGGCCCAGAGATACCTCTCCGTCATACGGAGTGACAAATCCTAGTCTCGATTCGTGCCAACCCAACAGACACTTTCGGAGATACCTGTAGTGCACCTTTATAGCCACCCAGTTACGTTGTGACGTTTGGTACACCCAAAGTATTCCTACAGTATCCGGGAGTTGCACAATCTCATGTTCTAAGGAAAAGATACTTGACATTAAGAAAAGCTTTAGCATACGAACTACACGATCTGTGCTAGGCTTAGGATTGGGTCTTGTCCATCACATCATTCTCCTAATGATGTGATCCTGTTATCAACGACATCCAATGTCCATGGTCAGGAAACCGTGACCATCTGTTGATCAACGAGGTAGTAAACTAGAGGCTTACTAGGGACACGGTGTTTGTCTATGTATCCACACATGTATCTGAGTTTCCTATCAATACAATTCTAGCATGGATAATAAACAATTATCATGAACAAGGAAATATAATAATAACCAATTTATTATTGCCTCTAGGGCATATTTCCAACATCTGATAGCTCCGGCGGTGAACAGATCCGACTCGATCCATTTTGCATCTTCGAGCGCTACTTCTGCGACGCAAAGGATGCCCGCAAGGAGACCTTTCCCCATAGCTTAGTATGTAGAATGTGCCAATATTTAATAGTCCGATGACATGTATTGATGTAGTAGCCGGACGCTATGTGTGGGACTACATATTGGTTGTATGAATTTGGGGTTGGTTTTAAGGATCAGCTAAATAAGATACCAATTATGGAAACAAATATTTAAGAGATGACTGATCACTGTCAATGAACACGCTTGGATGCGTCCACAAATGATTTGAGGGGCCGGATTAGCTATATGTGGCTGTAGATGTTGAGTCGATCTTGATCCAAAGTTTGTACATGATCAATGGGTCACTCACTCGTTTGGACGTAAATTGATCCGTGAACTAAACTGAACGCACGTGCAGATCGTACTATGAGTTATAGTTTGCACATGCATATATGCACTGCAAAAATCACACGCCTGATTAAAGACGGCCATTTTACTCGCGGGTATGCAACACGCATGGGTAGGAATGTTGGGGCGTGATTTCTCATGTATGGTTCCCTCCACCTCCGACTGCTCGGGTGTCATCAGGGATGTCTCGGCAGAACAACCTGAACAGGGGAGTTCATGGCGCAATAACTACGGACATCCAAAACAGATCAGGGGAGTTTGAAAAAGGTACAATATTGAAACAAACGTGAAGTCGTCAGAGAAGCAAACCTGATCGAGGCTCGCAACATCGCACGGAATGTTTTAGGGTTTGGTGTAGGAGGTCGTGCCTGCTTTCTAACATCGCCAAACTTTGTGAATGTAAATGTTGTTATCAATCATGGATGAGAAAAAAAGAGCGCGATATTACTGAGAAATGATAAGTGAATAAGAGCCAACACCTTCAACAAGGTCACGACTCACGTACGTGACATTGCTTGATCTATCCGAAGAAGTGAGGTTGAGGAACTACTAGTTTTCACCCAAACAACGTGCATAGTTGACTAAAAAATGGTGATTATCGGCAACCTCTCTTCGAGCTAGCACCTTCTTACTAGACGAGACCTCTTGAAAGACACCAGTGGTTTTATTCACATTGTGCAAAAATTGATGATGTTTTGAAATTTGATGATGTTTTAGAGATTCTAGTGCATTTGGCACCCACACACACACACACAAAAGCATATGCCTTTGGGAACGGATCGAACTGGAAAAGGTCGTCGCACTGCATCCGAGCGACAGTTGCAACACGCCGAGACGTTTTCTCCCTCGCTCGCTTTCCCCTGTCAGCTCCCTCCCCTTTCCCATCATCCTCGGGCGGGCGGTCAGGCCAAGAAGGTCTCCTCCCTCCGCCCTCCCCGATCCGAATTCCCGGCCCCTCCCCGCCCGATCCCCACCGCCCCCGCCGCGGCCGCGGATCGGCCATTCGCGCCCGCCATCGCCCCGGCCCGCCTCCCCTCGCCGCGGGGCGCTCGCCCGCTCGGAGGACCGGGGTGGGGCCGGAGCCGGAGACGAGGCGGGCGGCAATGCCGGAGCCAGAGGCGGGCCAGCGCTTCTCCGGCCTCCGCAGCGCGCGGTGGCGCGCCGATCTCGGCGTCCTGCCCGCCTCCCCCGACGTCCCCACCAGCGAGCTCCGCCGCGCCGCCGCCGACTCCCGCCGCAGGTCAGCCCCTCCCTCCCCGTCTCCTGCAATGCTTCCGGTCCCGGCCGGCCGGCGGAAGGCGCGGTTTCTTGAAACGCCGAGCTACGGCGGAGAGTGCCCGCTTCCGTTTCATGGCGCCCGTGCCGTCAGATCAACCAACCGAATCTTCCACCTTGATGTTTGATCGGCGCGTATGAGAAAGAAAGAAGATCAAAATTCAGGCGTTGGCCCCGTCCTTTTGGGAATGGACTCAGTGTTTGATTCGGCTCAATGTTAATGAGCTCGCCGTCAGGCTTTATATACTGTCTGCTAATCACCGTGACAAGTTACATTTCTCTGAGCATTCATTCACCTAGTTATCGTTTCAATGAATTTGTAAATCACTTGTTATTGTAGGAGCAAAAGCAAAATGTGCTTGTTGTTGCAGGCTGTTAGCTTCGAGGGTTTTGACTCGTGGCTTGCGATTGGTGTTTGTTGTTGCAGATATGCTAATTTGCGGCGGCGGCTGCTGATAGATCCCCATCTCTCCAAGGATGAAGACGGCGTTCCTAATCTTGTTGTGGAGAACCCACTATCACAGAACCCAGGTGGGTAAGCTTTTCCTCAACTTGACGTTGCTTGCCGCACCGAGCTTCCACCTGAAAAGATTCCACTTAAATACCTGTAGATTTAGGCTGTTACGTCGGATACTCTGGAGCACCTTGCTCACACCACAATGGTTACCGATAAAATTGATGATGATCTGTCGCCATCTCTCTGGTTAAATGGTTGGTGCTAGATGACTCAGGGGAGACAGGCTGGGATAAGGATGATAAAGTGGTACCGTGTTAACTTAGACAGCCCTTTTTTTCTCAGTTGCCAACAACCATGTCTCACCGCAAGCCCTCAGCTGATAATAGACCGGTTACAACCAACAGAACATGCTGTTGTTTTTCTCGGCAGTCATCCATTTTCTTGGTTCCACATGTATCCTCGGCAATACAAGAAAGATATATCTTCCGCGCGTTCTCTGCATTTTTCATGAATAGCATGAAAACATTCAGTTGCATCAGTTCTTTTTTCTTCTTCTAATCATTTCGTACATCATGGATGCAGAAAGCACTTGGGGTCAATATTTCAGGAATGCGGAACTAGAGAAAATGCTGAACCAAGACCTGTCCCGACTCTATCCTGAATTGGGAGAATTTTTCCAAACAACCACATGTCAGTCCATGCTTGAACGGATACTGCTAGTATGGAGCCTTAGATACCCAGAGTTTGGATATAAACAAGGTAAGTCATGTATTCAGCCATTGTGCACTCCTCATCTGGCCTAACATTGGTGGAATCCCAACTAAGGCTGCAAATGTCTTGTACCTAAGAGAATTGGTTCATAGGCCTTGTATTTATTCATAATTAATGTGGAGCCATTCTTTTCAAGATATATTTGCAACCACAAACTGTTTGTTAAATAGCCGTATTGATGGCAAATTGATGATGTAATACTACGTCCATGACTTGAGCACGTTGAACTTAAGTTTGTTTATTAATTGTTGCTAACTTAGTACAACTTTAGTGACTTAGTACACTTTACTAAAGTTGTAGTGACTTAGTACAACTTTAGTAATATGGATTGGAGGGAGTAGCATTATTTTTGCCGTATAGGTAATAATTGTGTAGGTGCACATATTTCCCACATGTGTAACTCAGCATGCTATTTTAGCTGCTACGTAATGTTTTAGCTTGCCAGGGGCTCCTCATGTTCCCTCCTAATTGCACTAATACCTATCTATTTTTGTTGCACAATTGACAGCAGAAATCACTTCTCACTTACAGGAATGCATGAACTCTTAGCTCCTCTGTTCTATGTCCTTCACATCGATGTGCAGCACTTTAAACAAGTTAAGGAGCTTCACGAAGAGCTTCTTGGTGATGATTTTGATGGCCAGACATTTCCAGATAGGTTTTTGCTGAACAGGAGTGACAGGACAAACAATTCTGAGGGTAGTACATCTAAAATTAGAAGTTTGGACGAGCTTGATGCTGGTACTAGGGACCTCCTCTTAATAAATGATGCATATGGAGCAGAGGGTGAGCTGGGTATCATTTTATCTGAAAAGTTTATGGAGCATGATGCCTATTGTATGTTTGAGAATTTGATGAACGGGTTGATTAATGGTGCTCAAGGTGTGGTTGCTATTACTGACTTCTATTCTCTCAGTCCTGCAACAGAATCAAGCATGGGTTTAACACCTGTAAGGGAGGCATCATCTGCGATATATCACTTGCTTGCTAGTGTGGATTCCTCTCTTCACAGTCATCTCGTGGAGTTGGGAGTAGAGCCTCAGTACTTTGCACTACGATGGCTTCGGGTCCTATTTGGTCGTGAATTTACACTCGACAATCTTCTGTTTATTTGGGATGAAATCTTCTCTTCTCCAAACCATTCATATTGTACAGACATAAAGAATCGGGGAGACTATCAGTTTAAGGTTTTATGTTCTCCCCGTGGAGCCCTGATTTTGTCAATGGCAGTCTCAATGATGCTTCATCTAAGATCCTCCTTGCTGGGAAGTGAGCATGCGACTTCTTGCCTGGTGAGATTGTTAAATTTTCCTCAAGATATTGACCTGAAGAACTTGATTGAGAAGGCCAAGTTATTGCAGTCGTTAGCTCTAGAAGCGAATCTTCCGTTGTCTCCTCTGACAGGAAAATCTCCTTTGACTCCACCCAATTATTGGGAAGAGACATGGAAGATGCTTCAGATGTCAGGAGACAAAGGCTCAACCATTAGGATAAAAGGAAGGGGATTTTTAAGAAGAAGTGTGTCTAACACGGAATCAAATGTTTCCAGAACAAAGGGTGCCAATGTTGAAAACAGCAATTCGACGTCAACTAGCCAGCCTGAGCCTATTGCTGATGAACTGAACGCCGCTGATATCGTTCCTGTCAATTCGGTAAACAGTTTGCCACCCATGCCTACAGAACGCCGAAAGGATTGTGCTGGTCAAGGTACTGCAGAGATCGGTAGAAGTACCTCAAACAGTCTATGTGAGACAGGCCCGCATGATGGTTACCATACAACCACTGCCAAAATTAGAGATGGTATTGAAGCAGCTCGTGAGTATTTATCGAGGAATAGGCCTCCATCGTTTCGGCGTCGTACTGATCATGACCATGATACCCGTCCTCAGGAAGAACCATGCGTTTCCCATGATGCCAGGGTGGTTAATGAGCCAGATCCACTCTCTGTGCATAATGATAAGACCGATGAACCCTGTCAGAGTGATGGTAAGACTGATGAAGCAGCAATTACAGATCAAACATTGGAATCGGTGGATTATCAACCAAATCAAGGGCATAGCATATGTTCTGACATAGGCCCAAGTTTGAAGGTGGCTGATAGGGAGCTGGTCGGAACATTAAGGTCTTTTGGTGAATCAATGGTTGAAAATATTCAGGTAACCATGCTTGACTAAAGCTGCTGATCATAAACATTTTTTTGCAACACATCAGTGTTATCTTCGTAAAGAGTCAATGACATATATAGCTCATACCAAAATGAAGGTTTTGTTAAAGCTCCTGCTTTATGTTGGTGCTCTATAGATCTATATTCTGCTAATTTCCGATACTTGTGGATTCATTTTTACCATGTATAAATCCCCTGTTAAGTCTCCTATACAGAATAATAAAATGGAATTGTATATGTTGTTAAGTTTATAACCCAAAGCTCAGATCATGAATATCACTCTGAATAAGTGTGTCCATCTGTTGTCTAATGTGCTTGTTTATTCAACAGGTTATTGAACTACACTTTCGACCAAATTTGCACACGGCATCAGTGCAAAATGGTCCCGGAAGCACAGAGCAAGCCAAGGCGCTTGCAGCCCTCGAGGAACTCAAGAAGATCAGTGATCTTCTATGTCGTGTTTAACTAGTGCAACGTCTGTCTGCTTTGGATCTTAACTAGTACAGCATAACTATCTCTTTTGTACACATTTAACTTTCATTTGACAAGACCTCCAAATCAATTGTTGAGTGGTGCAAAAATACGCCTTTTCCTAAGTAGTGTGTACATGATCCATGTAATCTGATAAAAGAACATAATTGTATAGTTGATCAGATCTTGCCTGGCTGTAAATAATGGTTGTACATTTGATCAAATCTTGGCTGGCTGTAAATAATGGCTGTACATTTGATCAAATCTTGGCTGGCTGTAAATAAGTGGAGCTACAATCATTTTCTCTATTGCTTGCTTTTCTTTGGCCTGCTCTTGACCAATGATGGATTTGCAAAAAAAAATAAAAAATGTCAGTGTCGTTTTCCATTTCATATTCTTTTGAGGGAAAGCCATATGGTGCTTTTATTCATTATCGAAAAGTGTAACATTGTTCATTAGTCCAGTTGTCTATCCATTGCACTGGCTTTTACTTTCCTTGATATTAATCATATCTAAGATACCCTTTTGGTGTCTTTATTTTAAAAAAAAAGTGTTACATTGTTCATTAGCATCTGAATGAGGAATTTGGGGGGTTCATCGACCCAGGTACATGACTCAGAAAGAAAAGATATTGATCTAGGTACCTCATGTCCTCATGTGCTGCCATGTTGGCTTCCCTTGGGCAAAACTCATACAGTACTTCACATAATCAAAAGCAATTGCTCTCAGGATACATACATGAGATATCAAAGGTACATTAGTGAACAGAGTCCTCTGTGAATTGTGATCCTAATGTCAATCTACATGGCATTTCTTTTGTTACTAAATTCTGTACCAAAAAATGTGCATCTGATTCTTTGGAACTAAAATTAAAAACCAGTTGTGGCATGCATTACAGAATACAGCCATTTGTTTTGTACATATTGAGCTTGTTTATCTGAACACCTATGGCAAGATAGATTGATTTAAATCATTTAATGACTCCTGTAAATAAGAGCACGTTTCAGCCACTTCTCAGCCAAGCCACACCACAGATTCACAGATTAATTACCACAAGGTGCAGCAATTAGATCGGAGTCACCGTGATTACAAAAACTGGGACAACAAAATTTTGAAGCACCAGTCATGGACAGTGCCTTTGTAACAACTGGGTGAGCCCACACAGATAATAAATTCAGTTAAACAACCAAAAAGTTGATACGACGCTACGATTTTTCTCATTTTACAAGTACAAGTACAGATGCTCCCGCGTATGCAAATCAACCTCTCTCATTCCTCTCCAAGCTACGAGGCTGATCCCATCGTCCTGCAAGCAGTGGATGCAAAGGTCAACAACTCTGTCCAAAATGGTTGCAAGATGAAGCATGACAGATGAACCAAAAAGATTCTGGTGGAACGGAAGTCACAAACCCTGAATTTTGCGCGGACCAAACTAGTTGAGAAAAGATACTATTGGAATTCATGGTGTGAATCAAACTAGACAGATTATATATCTCTTAATGATATTGGAAGCATGGGAGGGACACTGGCATCTCCGACAACCTATGTCCAATATGCAATCGTAGATAATTAAACAGCAGGTCGTCCACATAAAAGCTCTGAATAAGTGGATGCATCAGGATAGTTCCTACAGGATTGCCCCTGAGAATGAGTAGCCGGGAAAGCTGAACTACAATTAATTCTAAAGACCAGCACACAAGGACAAGTACACAAATGAATTCTCAGAAGGCTCCAATTCAAGTAAACTCAGCCTCCTGGGTAAACTATAGATAAATACAGTTGAGATGTGACTAAAATCACAACTTCTTAATGTGTCTTGTCACACACAAATCAAAAGCTGCTGAACAACACCGGTTGTTCTAATTCTACAGGATCTGCCAGGGGATGATAACAATTTAAAAGGCTAATACTCAGTTACTCACATCAACATATGTCCAAACAGGAACCTATTAATTATTTATGCTCATCAACCAATCCGCTGGCGGAAGCCTCTAGGGATCACTGCCAACCTACCACTTATAATCAGAGTTCCAACTTTGCAGGTATTCATACTTGACTTACTCAGGTAATGCAAAAAAAAAAAAAAAAAATGAATCTACTCTATAGTGATGAACTGGAAATTCAATCCGCAGGGCACTTTCAGGAAACAAAATTTCCAGATTTCTTTGTAACTGAAGATGGTAAACTAAGGTAGTACTGGCATGGTACCAAGCACCAAGATCATAGTTCCCAATTGGACAAACTGAAACATACACCCCATGGGCTTCACCAAAAGCTAAAATCTCACCACAGTTATTAATTACTGAATCCAAAATCATACAGCAGACAGCAGGTAAAATCTCACCACAGTTATTAATTACTGAATCCAAAACCATACAGCAGACAACAGGGGGAAAACTTATTACAGTAACCCTGGGCGCGAACTACACAGGCCAAATGATTTCTTTCAATCAGATAACCAACGGAAGCAGCCAGCTCCTAATAGAACTTCAATCGCCCAAAAAAGCCATACCGTCCATGCCGGCGAGCCACGGGGGTGGGGTGCCTCAGGCGACGGCGACGGGCTGCGGGGCGGGCGGCGGCTTCTGCGGGGGCTCCTTGGCGTCGGCGAAGTCCTCCTCGTTGTAGACGACGGTGAGGAAGAGCGAGCAGGAGGGGCAGCGCGCGATCTCCTCCCCGAGGCGGAGGTCGGCGAGCGTGATCTGGAAGAGGTCGCCGCAGGGGCACGGGTACGTGTACGCCCCCAGCTCCTCGCTCCACTCCATGTCCTCGATCTCCACCTCGTCGTACGCCGACATCCTCGCCGCGCCGCGGCCCAAACCCTAGCTGGCTCCGGCAGAAAGTCCTCCGGTGGCTTCGCGCCGCCGCCGCCGCCGCCGCAAGCGCACGGAAGGAAGGGAGGGAGGGAGGGAGAGGCCGCGTGCGAGGGGGGAGGAAAAGTGGAGGACGTTTCTCTCTATGCCCTTGCTTATCTTGTTATTTACGAGGGCGAACTCCACATAACCCAAAACTTTAGGGACCATGGCAAAAAAATAAACACATTTTTGAGTTACTATTATTAGTCATAAAACTAGTACTTTCTCCATAAAGAAATACTACTGTATAAGATAGTTTAGATGGGAGTAATATAAATAACGCTCTTATATTATTTTCACAGAGCGAGTAATAAATTACTACAAAACCTCGGGCATCCCAAGTGATGTCAAAATTCAAAACTAACCGGCGAGACCCACTTGTCAGGCGTTACTTTGCCGTGGTGATAAATAACTCGTAAATATTTCTAAATTATATGGAGACTTTGAATTTTTAGGCAAGATTCAGCGATGGACAAAAAGGTTTAGAACGACGATTGTCATAAATTGCTCATGCAAATTTGTTACTCCCTCCGTTCACTTTTATAAGTCATTTCAGACATAAGAAAATGAACTAATTTACACACTGTCTGAAATGTCTTCAAGGACTTATAAAAGTGAACAGAGGGAGTAGCTTTTATCAGAATAGTAACTTAAATATTTGTAGTTCCCTTCATTTTCTCAATCTGTCTGGAAACTTTGATTTTTATCAAAATTTGCTCAAATTTGGACGACAAATCCGTAGAATGATGGTTCTCTCAAATCGCTCTTCCTGATGAGAAGAAGCTTTTCCAGAATAAGCATTGAACTATTTATCAATTTTGAAGAATTGTATCAATTTTCTTTTTCGAAAAAATGTTTTTTATTCTAAACTCGCACCGGATCATGATAAACAAAGGGAAAGTTTTGAAGATTTGTCATTGCGTGGCTTGACAAGTGGGATCAGGTGGTCTATTTTGACAACTTCTGCACCGTTTGGGTCTTCTGACAATCATCAACACAAATTTGTGACTTATGATTTTAAGAATTCAGATTGTGTTGTTTTGGCACAAAGTCTCCAGGAAGTTAGGGTTCTATAAAACCCACTATTTTAAGAAAAAAAAAGGCTCTCAGGGTTTAGAGTTTTTCCGTCTCCTGCCGGCGCCCGCCGCTGATCAGCCTCGTCTCCTGTGGCTTAAGGCCATGAAGATGCGACGGATCCCGGCCCTTGTCGACAGGAGGGATCATGCTTTGTCTTTAGGTGTTTTTTAGTCTGTTTAGAGTTCGTGTCCTACTCAGGAGGGCAAGGTGACGGCGGCTCCCTGAAGATGGAATATAATTCTTTCCGTCTAGCCCCCATCCCAACGGCGCGTCTCACACCGTCAGAGGGCATGTAAAGGTGTGTCTCCGATGGATTTCACGTGTTTTAGTTGGTGTTTTTTTTGGCTGATCTGCATAGGTCTGGTCTTTGTTCATATGTTTACGAGTTAGATTTATTTTGATCTACGCATCTCTTCATCGACCGCAGTAGTTGTTGTGATGTGCTAGTCCTTTGAAATAGTCTTCTGAACTATGTACTATGTACTATAAAAATGTTTGCCCGGCTCCGGTGCGAGAGGGGCGATGATGACGGCACGCCTTCTACTCGTTTCGGTTATGATGTTTGATGAATTGATAGGGAGTTATTTTTAGAGCAGATAGGATTATTATTTTTTTTGTAAAAGAAAATGCACTACATATTAAAAAAGAGATTCCCAGGGGTAAACGCGTCAAAACCGTGAAACAGTCGGCGGCGCCCACTTGCCCGTGGTTTGGTCTTTTTCCGGTGGGCAAAACCGTCTTATATAGAAAATAAACCAGTTCCCAGCCCGAGACGGAACCGTGCCGACCTATTTGCGGATAGGCCCCCGGGCCGACACCTATATTTACCACCCACCTCCCCCTCCCCCCACCTTCCCAGACCTTCGCGAGACCACCACCACGCACCCCACCCCACCCCACCCCGCCCACGCCTCGCTCCCCTCCGGCCACCACCACCGGCGGCGTGACCCCGACCGCGACCGACCTCGCATGGCGCGGGCGCTCTCCTCCCGGGCGGCGGCGGCCCTGACCTGGCGGCTGGGGGCCCGGCCCGCGGCGGCCCTGGGCCGCCGCGCCAACCACACGCGGCGCCCGGGCGCGATGGTGCTGGAGCTGGACGCGGCGGGGGCGTCGCCGGCGACCGCGGAGGGCGCGGGCGCGCTCAAGCGGCGCCTCGAGGAGGCCATCGACGGCGCCATGGCCCGCATGTCGGAGCCCGAGTGGGCGCCCTTCCGGCCCGGCACCTCCTACTACGCGCCGCCCCGCCCCGCGGGCGCCGCCCTCGGCCTGCTCGAGCTCGTCACCCGCGGCGGCGGGATCGGGGTGCTCCCGCCCCAGCTCTCCGACGACGAGGCCCGCGCCATCGCCTCCTCCTCCCGCGGCTACCCCTGCTCCGCCTACTTCGTCGACGGTGAGCCGCCGCCCCAGATCCCCCATTTCATTCCCCCTCCCCAAGCAACAGTAATAAATAAAAAAATAAAAAAATAAATAATTCCGGAACTCCCCAGAATAGGCACAAGGACAGCTGGCAGAATCCACAGCAATTTTAGAACCTGGTTTTGCCCTGCAATCCAAGCTCCCCTGTTTAGAAATTTACCATGAAATTCTTCGATCGAAGCGAAAAATTGGCAAAGCATAAGCCAGGTCCATTTCATCATCTCTAGGTCTCATCCTGTCATCAAAGCCAGATGCTTCGACCCCGAGTTCTTGGAGCCACGGTTTTCCTTTTTTTGTAGATACAAGGTGTAAACAAACAACAAAACATGCATCAATTGATCACACGTTGTGTTCTTGCACCTGGATCCGTACTTAAACCTGGGTTGATCGGTACGCAGGACGCTTCCCGGATGAAGAGGCGGCGGGATTGGTAGAGGATGCAGATCTAGCTGAAGAGGAGGAGTAGCTCCATTGCACTGCTGGCCACTGGGTGAAGCGGGGGATCAAGAAAGAGGACCGAGCTGGAAAGACCCGTCTGTTTTATGTTTTTATTGTCATTACCTATTTATTATGGTTTTATGCTGCTGTACATATGTAGACTCGCATGAATTCATGGCCTTTCACGAGGAAATAAGAACTTGACTGAATTCGTGCAACCTTTTTCTTGTCATGTGTAACAACACTCATCAGTATTGCGATCACTGGTACTACTGTGTCTTCAATTGGCCATCCCTTGTGAGAGTTTTTTGGGTGAGGAGAACACATTACAGTTGCTGGTGATTGGTGATAAACATGCTCACGTGTTTGCCATGTACTCAAAGTTAGTACAAAGTTGAGTCATCTATTTTGGAACGGAAGGAGTAGTACCGTGTCTTGGATCACCATCTCATCTCTTGTGCTACTGCCTGACTTTTTTGGTGAATCGAACAGTTTCAGTTACCGGTGATTTTTCTAGGTTGTGTGATGATGATGATGATAGACATGCTCATGTGTTTGCTGAGATGTGCTTGATGGTCGAAATCGTGTCATGGCATTAGAATGATCGTGTCGTTTCCCAAACATGTTACACAGTTTCCATAAGGTTTACAGTATCAACAAAGTTCAAACTATACAAGTTGCTCCTCAGAAATTAGAAGAGGGGTATACGACTGACCGAAATTAGAGTAAGATTTACAGCAAAAAATGTGCAATTCAGGCTAAATCTGAGGATTGTTTTGCTTTGGCGGATTCGCCATCGTGACGAGGGCGCTGAACGGATCTCCGAACGGGTTGGATAATCCGGCGTTCACGGTGTACTGAGCCTGCTGCTGCTGGTATGTTTGGGGTGGCATTGCCACCATTTGATGTTGTTGTTGTTGTTGCTGCATCTGGAAGTACTGCTGCTGCTGCTGCCCCTGGTAGTACTGCTGCTGCTGCCCCATCATGGCGAACTGCACATTCGATGGCGGCGCGAAGCTGTTGGACATGGCAAACGGGTCATTGGGGTCGAATGGGTTCACCGTGACGCCGCCGGTGTAGGTCACGCTGGCGATTTGCTGCCTCCTCGCCTCGTCTTCGTATAGGCTGTCTAGAAGCAGCTTGTCGAAACCTCCGGCTTGCTGAGCAAATGCAGATGAATCGGTAAAATTGCATTCAGTTATATGCTGTGTTCGGCATTGTGGTGCCTTTTTCCAAAGCACTTCTTTTATTTCTGATCTTGGGGTTTGGAAGTAATTTTTTACTAATTTGAGTAATTTCTGTTTTCTGAGGATTGAAAGTTTTTTTTCTTCTAATTTGAATGTAACAGAATAATATCATGAGAATCGATAAAATTGCCTGTAACTAACTAGATTCTGCGGCTCAGCATATCACAACTCGACAAACGCAAACTGAGCCATAGTCTTACTAGTGAGATGTCTAAAATCTTATGAACAGATTGGATCTAAAGATATAGCAAGATATACATACCAATTGGCTGACAGCTGGTTGGCCTGTGTGGTTACTTGGGGCGGTGACCAGTGCCAATTCCCACCCAGCTTTGTCAATGGCAAACAAGTCTAGAGGGGCCGAGGCATTGTTCTCACTCCCTACATTACGCACGAAGTCATGATGCGGTATTTAGCAGCAGATATACAACCTTAAAGATTATAAACATTCTAGAAAATAAAATGGCACCAATGCAGATGAAACTTATTGGATCACAACATAACTGCTACTTGTGGTTTTGCTGATCCAGTACATACCTGGTTGCACGATGGCAAGAGCAAGTGCGTTGCTTTGTTCAAGATCTGCAATCATGGGGTGCAATTCTTCATCCAAGTTCTGCGGGCAGCATACGAGCAAGCATGTAAGATTCAAAGAAGCAGACACTAATTTGGCATGAAGGCAGAACATAGTGGATCGGAGTTACTAATAGATCCCCGGTGGTTGGCGGCAATTGTGGGGGTTCATCCTCTTCTGAGAGAGTGGTATATTGTAGCTCTTCTTCAGGTGCAGCTTCTGCTGGCTCTTCTTTCTCCTCTTCATCCGGTTTCTCGGTTTCCTGTGGAGCTTCATCTTCGTGGTCACTAGGTGAACTCTGCTAGCAACAGCAAGAATTAATAGAGCAATAGTAGATTTATGTTGAGTGTCTTGATTTCCTTTTTGTTTACAATTTTACTGACAGTGAACGCACTCACCACACTCTTTCTCGTGATGCTGACACGGGGTGCTTCTCTGATGTACTCTTCCATAGTTACAAGGAATGAAGAAGGTGGCTGCATATCAGTAACACATCAACATATATCACTATATGTCTAAATCCTCGCACACAGAGATTTAGTGCACATGAATTGATTGACATGTATAATCAGGAGCATCCAAGAAAATAATACTCCCTCTGTTCCAAAATAGATGACCCGACTTTGTATTAACTTTGTACTAATTTTAGTACAAAGTTGAGTCATCTATTTTGGAACGGAGGGAGTAGTTGTGAATACTACTATAGGTCATGGCCAATTGGGAGCTATTGACTGCTATATACATAAATACTCCCTCTGTATTCTTTGAAGACATTGATGAATATTGAATGGATGAATGAGCACACCTGCCTCAAAGTAGGAAACTGGAAAGTCCTGGCGAGCTCAAGATTTTTGCAGTAGTCATAATACGCAGAAAGCCTTTCTGCCTGTGAAATAGGCAAAATCAAATCATGGAGTCACATGAACTGGTGAGTTTACCAACAATATAGAAGAGGAATGAGAAGGAAAAAACTGACTTTCTGTACCTGCTGGCCAGCTCTTTTATAAATTTCAAGGGCCTTGATAGCATCCATTTTTGCCATATCGAAATACTATCCAGACAAGATAAAAATAACTGAACTTATGTTCACAAATTGATTATGGGCATACACGGAACACGTAGGATGACATCCAGAAGAATTGTATAGAGTACCATATCAACAAGATTGATGATGCCGTCATTTATCGAACAGTATATTTTGAAGCTCTCCTTCAAAACCTGAGGCCCATCAAATGTCCATACGATCAATAGGAAATACATACTATTTGTGAACTGAAAGGAGAAAAGCATAACAAATTTGGTACTTACAAGGGCTAATGCATATTGTACAAGGTGATTTGTGCAGGCTGTACCTTCAGGCTGCGACAGTGAAGAAGATGAACAAGAGGAAAGGATGGTATCAAAGAAGTGCGATCTTCCTATAATCAAACCTGGCAAGAAATAAGCCGGAGTAGTAGTTTCTGCAACGCAGGCAACTGATCTAAAAGATCTTCACACGGAAGGGTTCTTGTTCTACTGTGTGCCTGGGGTAAATGTGCCAACACTCCAGTATTACAGTCATGACAACCAAATCAGCAAACCATGATGGGCGTTGACAGTTGAGACTGTATGAGAGATCAGGATTTACCTTGCCAGAAGCCTGGGGTAACTTCACCAGACGATCGGCTTCGACGTCGTATTTTAGAATCCTAAAGCATTCGACGCGTTCATGTAGGTAGAATGCATACAGGCGAACCCAAGCAGAGCAATCCCAAGCTGACAAAAGGGGGTGGAGGAGAGCGCCGCATCAGATACCGAAATAGAAGAGCGGGAGCTTCCGTTGGTTGCTGCAGTTCAGAATGATGCGCGGTAGAACAAACCTAATGGGCTCGAGTCATCCCTGAAATTTGGAAGCTGCAAAATGTTTCCTCTGTATGAATAGCTCAGGAAGTCATCTTTGAATGACCCGTCGCCTTCTCTCAGTAACCTATGTATCACTATCAGTGTTTTAAGTGCAACCTGTAGCAAACATCATCAGTCAATGCACACCCTTCTCTATGCAGGAAATGAGTACTCCTTGCTAGTTATTCATGCATCTCACAATGTACAAAATTGAAAATTAGGAGAACCGAGATAAAAACGGTATAGAGACGATTGAATCAAGGGTTATCAATCAACATAGATAAGCAAGCGAGGAACAAGACCCACTATCCAGTTCTTGGTCTTGGACAATCTCCTGGCCAATGTACATATGGAGTAGGCGACGTCGGCCCGCGGGCGGTTTGCCGAGGTCGAAAACATTATCCCTGCATCCAGCAAAAGGATTTCACCAAGGCCGCATATATAGATGCTGCATTGCATATGGACATATGGTCAGCAGGAAGGGGAGACCACTCACTCCTGAAGTGCCGCTCCTTGGGCGGGCACTCCATGTGGTTCGTCGCCTTCACGATGGCGATATCCAAATCCTGCAAAGACCACGAAATGTTACAGAGGGTGCATTGGCAATTGATGCGTCGATTTGCAGGATAATGAGAGGAGTGAAATGCAGGCCGGGAGGAGATGGAAGGCGAGGCGTTGGTGGCGGGACGGGCGGGGCTGACCTTGTACTCGCTGTTGAAGTTGGCGAGGCCAACCTTGGTGGAGTCCTTGAGGGCGCCGTAGGCCTTGCGCCAGGTGCCGGACCCCATGACCGCCATCGTCGCCGTCGCCCTCGCCCCGGCTCCGGCCCCCGCCCCCGCCCCGCCCCGCTGCGCCCGCGGTCCAGCTTCGGCAGCCGCGCGCGCGCGCACGACGGACGATGGTAGTTAGCCCGGTGCGCCAATTTTAGCAAGGGGGCGCCAATGGAGGGAGGGGAGGGGAGGCGCGCGTTGGCCGAAAGAAAAAAAAAATTGTGTGCGTAGGGGAGGAGCCGGATACTTCGGCGCCCACAACGCGCGCGGGGAGGGAGGGACGCATCTCGGGCCGGAGGTGTCGGGGGGCGAGCTGGAGCTGGAGCTGTGGCGGCGGCGGGTGCGCCGCCGATTCGCCGGAGAAGTCGATGACGAACAGTCGGGCGGCATGGCTGCTTCGAGTACTCCCACGATACTTGATGATTAGGCATCACCAAATTATACTGTATCCACCAAAAATTGTGTTTTTATAATTCATTTATATCTGGTATAGTAGATAATGATTTTTTTACCATATTTTTCAATTATGACAGTACAACGAACATAAAAATTGATAAAGATTATACCCAAATCCGTAATCACTTAACGACGACTATAAACACAGAGCGAGCCGAATGCACGTCGCTGTCATCGTCCCTCCCTCGCTGGGGCCAAGCAAAATTGGTTGTAGTAGACAGTTGGAAAGTCGTCGTGCTAAGCCTCATGAAACCAACGCAACAGAACAACAACCGCCGCCAATGAAGAATAGCGTAGATCGAAAAGATCCAACCTGAAGATACACGAACGTAGATGAACGACGACCGGATCCGAGGAGATTTACTGGAGACACACCTCTACACGTCCACTGACGATGCTAGACGCACCACCGGGGCGGAGACCAAGCGGGAAGAACCTTATTCCATCTTCAAGAAGCCGTCGCCGCCTCACCTTCCAGAACGAGACACAAATCCTAACAAAACTCAAAAATCATCTATAAAACGGAGCCCCCTCGCTGGCATGGAATGGGGTCCACCGTGCGCCCATGGTCCTAAGGCCACCTTAGATGACTGGAGTGTGTTTCATTTAGGGTGTGTTTCACAACCTCAAAACTCCTTAACATCATCTTTCCACCGTAAATGACTGGAGTTGAAAACCATTCAAAAGGAGAGCTTCTCGCTCAATCATTGTCGCTTGGCCGATAACATATTTCCTTCGATGTTGCTCATCTGGGACCGGAAGAGAAGAGGTCTTTTGCAGGTACTCTGGTGGTCAGGGACGAGCTAGCAAAGCAGTGGACGTGCTCCGATGGTCAGGGATGGGCGAGTTTTAGTGGTCAGGGAGGTTGGGAATGCTAGCAGAGTCATACGCGGGTCGGGAAGGTATCAACAGAGGGCCCTGACGGTGGTGTACGGTAAGTTGCTACAGATGGGGAGGGAGGCGGCCGGTGCCCCGCGTTATCGGGTGCTCGTTGCAGCTAAGGTTGGGGATGACTAATGCAGGGTGGCAAGAGGAGGGGATAAGTCGTCGCGTGGTTTTGGTGCGCTCGAACCAGTATGAGGACATGATTCGTTTGATGGTGGTAATATCCCCATTATTTCTCTCAACTCGCCCCCCTCAAACATGGGAGATCCATATGACCTTCTTCCTTAACCCCTTCGAAGCTGCACTACGCTTGCAACCAACTTCTTCTTCTTCACTCCATGCTTGTGGAGTTGGATGAGTTGACAACTCGAGAGTTTGTTTGTTGTCTGCTCCGGCTAATGGCTGCTCCGTCAATGTGGATTTGGAAGCTCTGTCTCGGCGTGGCGGGGTGCACCCTGCTTGAGGTTGCTTCGGGACGGCAGTGCAGTAGTGATAGGTCGCCGGCTTTGGCCATGTGAAATTTCGGTTTGATGCTTAGCAATCTCAGTGGCCATGTATGACTTTGTTGGTACAAGATGTGATTCTTTTGCGAGAGAGGCTCGTCTTCAAAGTCAGAGCCGCCCAACCCTCTACATGTCTCGCCAATTGTTTGGCATATAGGCTGGCATCGATCTAGTGAGTAGATCACGATGAGGGCATGTGGTTGGTTATCTGCGGTAAAATCAAGATTGCTTACTCGAGGTTATTTAATGACCCGATAGAGTTTTTCTCTTCGATGGTGTGTGGATCTTTGTGGGTAGCCATATCGGCTACGTGCCTTGCCTCGTGGGCGCGACGTACCTGTTGTTACTTGATCTTTTCAATAACTAAATGGACAAATATCTTTTTTTGCGGGTAAGACAATTATCTTCTTCTTAAGCGATGGATAGACCCAGCAATCCCAAATGAAAAGAGCGAGGAGTATCGTGTTTGCAATATCCTTGTACTTCTAACACCTTCTTGCAGTCTTGCTAGAGCCATCCTTGGCGTTGTTTCATCACAAAAGCTCTCATGCACATAGACAAAAGGTTATCATTTGTATGATCTCGTTCTTGACCGGTGCCACCATCGTGAACACCATGCTACCTCGTTTACCTCACACGGATCAGGCATCGTGTCATCACAGCTGACAAGAAAAAAAAATTGTCCCTTGGTAGTCACTCCGTCACTTGTACAACTAAACTTCATATACAGAAATCGATTGGAATTTCCTACAAAAAAACTGATTAGAACTCATTTCAAAAAAGTAGAGATCGACAAGAATTGGTCTTCTGCTGGTAGTACAAAGTGCTGTGTGCACGTGGACAGAACCAATGGAACTTTGAAAAATTTAGAAGCTTCAAATAATCTACTCCTAGAACGGAGGAACAAGTAGTAATGACTAAAAATAAAATACGAGCAGTGATAAACAAGGCAGCATTTAGCAGATGTTGAACAAAAGGGGAAATAAAGCCGCTGCAACAGATGAAAAAAAAAAAGGAAAGCAACGACAGACATGTTTTTCTTAGATGGGCCGGGCTCTGTTTATTCCCCGGTCCAACTTCATGGGCCAAGAGCCACGAGTCCTTCTCGTCCCCCCAACCCGACCGAGGAGGGGCTGCGCTGCAGCGTTGCTTGCCATACATTAGTCCCACCTCGGAAGTTTACAGCGCGCCTAACCGGTTTATAAGGCGAGGCGCCACGTATGGTAGCACGACCTTACTTGAACAGGATCTGTTCTATAGGCTCGTACCGCTGCATCCTTTACTAATAAGGAGGCAAGCACTTCAGTCTGGTTGATGCATTCTGACCACTGGGCCAGAGCGTGATTAACGGCCAGGATTCATCTGATGGATGGATCCGACGGCTGTAGAGGATCGTTCCTGCCTGGCTCACACCAGTGCAGGGTGGCCCAGTGGTTGTCTGACAGACACACAAAATCTTTTTATTTTTTCCGCACGTAATTTCCTTTCTATATATATATTATCAGAAACAATCTGCAATATTTTTTTAGCTTCTTTAACCCCATAATCTACTTTGTAGTCACGTATCTGAAATTATTATTTATGGTACAGTTCATGATACTGTTTGTGGCAGCAAAACCACACAAATTTGTTCACCAATCACCAATGGCTCTTCAGTTGGAGTTGGGTTATCTGACAGACTTCAAAAAATATTTTTCCGTTCTCTAATGCAACATCTTTCTTCCTGCCTACAGAGTCACCTTCAAGAACATCTGCAAATAATCTGCAATTTCATTTTCGAACTTCTTTAACCATGTAATATTTTCCTTACAGAATCTCATTCTGGAGCACCTACAAATAATCTGCAGTTATATTTTTGAACTTCCTCAGCCACATAATCTATTTATAGTCACACATATGATTCATTTTTTGAGCTTCTCCAACCACATAATCTATGTGTAATCATATAGCTGAATTTATCAATGATTCACAGCAAGGGCAGTCAGTAGAGCCAGGTTCCTTCTATATATATCACACTTAAGATGTGTGCTGAGTGTTATCGTTATCCCCGAAAAATGAAACACAGCGAGTTTAACCATCAAATTGACATCATTATCTCTTTGCACGACAGGCTCTCAAGAAACTCGGCGAACTGGCTTACAGCCACCATCGGCGCTCGAACGGCCCCAACCGACCCCAAACTTTGTTATAATGTTCACCACTCAAGTTCGTTCAGCAGTCAGTGGTAGCTTCAGTGGAACCTGACAGGGACAAATGATAACCTCTTGTAAGCTAAAAAAAAGATGGCATGGTCACAGCACACAGTACACAGATGGGGACAGTCAAAGGATCGGCTTACTCGCTCACTGTGAAGGGACACCTGAGACTCTCATCACCTTATACTGAAGCGATCCGAGGTAGCTGTGCCCATCTGCTGACCTCCCGGGCAGCACACTCGACGCCATGAGCCTGGATGGGAAACATACTGGCCAGGACCATTGGCTGTATATCCATGTGCTCAAGAACACAAAGCATTCTGCAAGATACAGCACCCCAGCTTGACCCGGGCAATGTAGCACCGAAACCCGCTCACGTGGACCATCTTGAGATGATCATGTTGACGCATATGGGAGCCTTCCCCCCTCCACCACCTGTCCACCTCATAACTCCCAACGTCGTCAAGGTTCAGATATAAGTACCATCTACATTTCAAAGTTTGCGATCAGTCGGAGCAAGTAGTCCAAGTACAGGTCTCTCCTGAAGATGCAATCATGCAGCAGCACTGCAGCAGTATACTTGAGATCCATGTATTTGTGTATCTAAACTGATAAAATGGCACTGACATCCAAATGCAAAGTCTCCAGTAGGGGCGCAGCACCCAAGCAGCGGGCAGGCCGAAGAACTCCATTATCAACATTTGGCTGTCTGGACACTAGAGAAGACAGTTAACTGGACAACTCGATGCCTCAAATGCACAAACATGCCAGGGGTTCGTCGCCGACGCCGTGGTGGTGCTCCGCCGCCGCGTCGCCCATGGGCTGCAGGGAGGGAGGAACGGCAGGTTAAGGCCTTAAGGGGAAGGGATTTCGCACTTGACCGATCTACTCAGGGACGCCCAAACTGCTGCTTACTTGCTGGGCTAGAGGAGGGCGGGGGGGAGGGGCTACTTCGTCGCCATCTTCTCCTGCTCCGGCCATTGCTGCTGCAAGATCGGCGGAGCTCTGCTCAGTCCAGACGAGACCTTTTTTTTTTAGGGGATGGAGTCCAGACCAGACGAGACGAAAAAGGAAAAGCAACGGGAGAGACGACGGGTGTTTCTTAGATGGGCCGTGCTCCGTTCATTCTCCAGCCCAGCTTCACGGGCCGAGACCCACACGGGCCCTTCTCATCCCCCAGGCAAGGCTTGCCTCTGCGCTGCGTTTCAGCGTTGCTTGCCATACATTAGTCCCACCTCGGAAGTTTACAGTGAGCCGAACCGGTTTATAAGGCGAGGCGCTGCGAACGGTAGCACGACCTTACTTGAACAGGATCTGTTCTATAGGCTCGTACCGCTGCATCCTTTACTAATAAGGAGGCAAGCACTTAAGTCTGGTTGATGAATTCTGACCACTGTGCCAGAGCGTGATTAACGGCCAGGATTCATCTGATGGATGGATCCGACGGTTGTAGAGGATCGTTCCTGCCTGGCTCACACCTGTGCAGGGGTGGCCCAGTGGTTGTCTGACAGACACAAAATTCTTTTTAATTTTGCCTCCTCTAAAACGCATCTCTGTCAATTCTTACGTACAAATTATATATTGATCTAAAAGATTCAGAAAGATCTACAAAACAAAATTTCATTTTGCGAATCATGTGTGCACGCTGGTAAAGCAGTAAGGGCCAGTTCTTTTGCTAGCTTTTTTGGGCTTCCAAAATAAGCTGTCCCCAACCCAGCTTATTCTAGGAGCCCAATCAATTTTTTTTTCTTTTAGAAGCCTACTAATAAAGTCTTAACTACTAGGCTTCTAAAAAAATAATTTGGTTTGAGCTTCTAGCAAAAGAACTGGTCCTAAATAATCCTGATACACGCTGGCAACTGATGAGCATTTCAAGCTTGAAAACAACAAAAAGAATGTTCAGGGTCAAACACAAATTCGATCACAATTTCAGTCCAGGCGACAAGCTTGAAAACAACAAAAACAAATATAATGTTTGCTTGCTTGATTTCTTCGGTGAATCTGAATACTCTAAACCAATACAAAACTGACTGGGATTGAAGCTGGCAGCCAGCCTGCCTGGTTGAGAACTTGAGATTCTTCTTCTTTTCGACAAGTTGCGACATTGCAATAATTCACGCGAAAAACAACCAAATGTGATGCATGATGATTCTTCCATTCAATCAGTGCACCTATAAACTCAACAGGGGCTCGCCTACTGTTCAGGGTCAAACACAAATTCGATCACAATTTCACTCCAGGCGACAAGGCTGTAGACTAGCCTGAAGCTAACAGAGCCTTCAGTTCTACATCTCACATTCTCACTACAAGAGAAAAGAAAAAAAACTCGCTTCTAATCCTCGACCAGCAAGATCATTTGCTTCAAAGCAATTACACATTGCTGGGAGAAAATAACTAGATGTTCGGAGGCGACACCACAGAGCCTCTCCTCATTCCAAGGCCAACTGGGGATAACTGAGCTAGAGATTCAACCATCAGCGGTACAGCGAAGGAGGGACTGGGGCTGGGACTGGTGCCGCGGTTTCCCCCTCTGCAGGTTTCTTTGCCGACAAATCCTGGTACAGGAAAGATGATAAATAGATTCATCAAATTTCATGCATAGAGCAGTAGGGTGAAGTATGTGCTGAATGTTGCTAGGTTGTATCTGGAAATGCACGACTCACTTCTGACGGTTGTACGGCTTTCAGCGTTTCTGCTTATAACTGTCCAGACGTAGCTTCAGCTGCAGAGATAAGAATCAATCAGCTCGGATTCAAACAGTGAATGCGCGGCACAAACTAAAGTAAATTTGACGGGCCAGTGGAGCAAAACTATGACGATCAGGCAATCTTGCATGAGGCCTGTTATTGGTTTTCTTTGGAACATACTTTTGGAGTATGGAAAACTGTAGGTTGGTAGCTGGAATGTTTGTTTCAAATCATATGCCATCCTGTGGGATGGTCAAAACTAGTTTTGCCAAAATCAATCTTGTAAATGTGGAGGCATGTGGAAATCAAATTCTTCGCTAACAGGTCATGATATCGGAAAAACACCGAAGAACTGCTTATCATGCAAAGTAAGCTTTGGGGTAATAACACCCAAGAAAGATTTGGTGGTGTAATCACTTTCAAAGATCAGATGAACACACCTTATTTATGTACTTCAGTTGCTGAAGCACTTCAGCGGTACCCAATTCCTACAATGGAAAAGATAATCCAGATGTCAGCTTTCTATTGCGGTTTTAGTTACTGAAATGGTGTGTTATTACAGAACGGTTCCAACACGACTTCAAATAAATGCATGCATGAAAATAATGAAGTATACTTGCACATGCTTAATACATTCAAAAGATTGAACAAGGGAGGTCAAGAAATAATATAAACATAACGAACCATCATTTGTGAAGAGCTTGACTAGCCGAATGCAGTCAACAGGTAAAGCAAGACAACCATGTACATCCCACAAGGCAGTGTCAAGGCCACACAAAAAAGAGGCAACTATATAACAGAAACATACCTGCGGAACAGCACAATCAGCATGAATTGGATCCCAAAGAACTGAACATGAACAATCCCAATCGCTCGACTGAACTACAAAAAGTGGTGCCCTGCAAACATTCCCATGGGGTAATGAAAACATGAATGCATATCTTAATGACATTACCTCTGTTCCTAATTATAACATGTTTTGGATATTTCAATATGGACTAGATACAGACTGAAATGAGTGAACAAACACACTAAAACATGTCTACATACATCCGATTCAGAGAAAGTTGGAACATCTTATAACTGGGAAAGGAGAGAGTAGATGTTAACAAAAACACAGAAAACAGAAGAGCCTTCTAACACAACAAGAGGGTAAACCGAGCCCTCATGGACCAATCCATAACTGATAGAAACATTGAATCCAGTGACCTGTGTTACCTCCGCCACTTGCCGCAAATATCACCTGTGTCCAAGACTTCTTGGCACTGAATCCAGTTACCAATGCTGTTTTTCTTCTCCTCATGCCTTAGTGACAACTGCAACTAAAGCACAGAATGTCAGGCTGCATGGCTGAAAATAACCAATAAGGAAATATTTTTATCAATTGTCATTAAAAAGGTCCAGAGTGTGTGGAGACCTACACTCAGATTTGTCATTTCAGTGGCATCAAGTTCAGAAGGTTCAACAAAATAGTCATCACTGCTGCATAGATGGAGTTACTATTAGCAATTTTATTTGATAATGCAAAGTTGCAAGAAGAGACAACAAAAATACAACTGAAGTAGGGCATACAATTTAAATGCAATTTTAGGATTTAGAGTCTTGGTTATTGTTTATTTATATATATCATGGAATTTTGGTAACAAAAGATAAAGTTGCTCAGTACCCCATGGGAAAGATTACATTTCCCACGTAACTCGCATTTTCTCATTAATCGAAATTGCTCCTGAAGTTCAAGCTGCTACTCATGTCCCAGTAGTAATGACAGGCTTAAAGTAAAATTTCATCGAGAGTGAGCATACCCAGAAATTGGACCGGACCATTCTGGAACTTCTGCTTGGAAGTCTCTACCAATCCTTACTTGAGTTTCATATGGTTCAGCATTCGTCAACATATCTCCTTTTGAGCCAAGAACTTGGAGAGGTCTTTGAATATGCTTGGCTGATCCTTTTGTACTCGGCAACATCTCACGCTGCCTCTTAGGTTTCTTCCTTGAACAATCCAGGCAATACCAATTATTATCTGGTATTTTCTTGATGCGACGGTGGCAGCAAAGCAAGTGGAATGCTTCTTCACAACGATCACATATTAACATGCGGCATGGATCTTCGAAAGACCCACAACTCTTGCATGCAAATAAAGTGCTGCTTTCATTATCATCATGGGTTAATGTAGTTGATGTGCTGCTGAGCTCTGATTTTTCGATGAGGACTATATCTCTTTCGAGCAAGGATATGCAAACCTCCCTTGATGTTAACTCCATAAGTGATTCTGTATCAGACAATGAACAATCCCTGGAATCCTCTACCTTGTGATTTTTATAAGATGGCCTGCTTGATATGGAAATTGACTTCCTATCATCCACTGTAGAAAGTGACGCCGACGAGTTTTTCCAAGAACTTCTCATAGAAGCTTCTGCGGTATTTTTATATTTTGTTGTATATTCAACAATGTTTGTTTCAGATTTTGAAACTTCTCCATCTGAAGGAACAGTAAGTGCTTCCCTAAATTTTTGGACCCGGGGCGAACTATCTTTAGAAGTTGCAGAACTTCTGGTTGTACTTTTCCTCACATTTCCATCTGTTGTACTCTTGATCGCATTTCCATCTGTTATCGTATTCTTATTCCCATTTGCATTTATCGGATCCATCCTCCTCCGTTTATACAAATGGTGATCATCTTCTGAAGTAGGAACAAAACAAACACCATCGACTACTGGCGAACTTGAGCTTGACGATAAATCCAAAAAATTTACAGATGACTTTGATTTCTCCTTCTGACATAAAAAGGTGTTCTTCATAGATTTTAAAGTCATATATTCTCCCGTAAAAAGAATATGAGCCCGTCTCTACCACAATCTTGGACACGAAAATGTTTGGGCCAAGGAAGAACTGGATATAGAGAGGCTGCAAGAGTCTAGTTCTTAACAAGCACAACTTCAAATATCCTTGGCCATAAAACAAATTTGCAACCTTCCCTCCTGCGGCGCCCAACAAGCTCTTCAATAAGGATAAGGAAGCATTAGATCAATTAATTTTAAAGGAAAACATTGTATTATTATAAAGTCGAAAGATGTAATAAAATAGTCGCATCATTTTGACTTGGTAAACCATGTAGCTAGAAGACTGGCGAAGTAACCACAACAAGAGATATCAATTTGATGAAGACAAAGAGAAAATCTAACCAATTTCATGAGGAGTACGAGGAATTGTATATATCCACCTTGCATTTTTTTAACAACTCATACTATTGCCCTCTAGAAGAATCTCAAGTTTCTCTCATGGTCCTAACTATTGAGCTTTGATAGGATTTAATTTACTGGATTAGCGTTGGTCAACCGGTGATTTGTAAGGACATATTTCGGGCTTATGACTGAAGTAGAAGTAGAAAACAAACATAATACGCTGGATTAGCTCCTTGACTCTTTTCTAGTTTCGTTTGCCCCCCTCTTGAATCCGTAAAAGCCTTACAAATTATGTGGATACTACTAGCACACGCCTCGGTGAACATAGTATATAATAATATGTCGGTAAACAGACATTGGATTTCGAATCGAAAGAGTTGATAATGGCAAGACAATGTTTGATGACGGAGTTGGGTCGAAGCCTACATTTCTAGGAGCCCTTGCTCGGGTGCTCCTCCCCATGCATTAAATCGACATAACACAACCGACGAGGAAACTCAACAAGGCTTCGTCAGTGTCTCAAACCACCCGCCATGGCCGGTTTGGCCACCCTTGCCACGGTGACCATACAACCCCTCCCATGACCTCGTGTCATGTTTTTATTTTGTTACCCCGTGGTTCCTTTATACTCCCTCTGTGCCAAAATAAGTGTCTCAACTTCGTACTAACTTTAGTACAAAATTGTTCTGAAGTTGACAAAATTGTACTGAAGTTGAGACACTTATTTTGGGACGGAGGGAGTATATTATAGGTCCAATTACAGGTGTTTTGACTCCAACACCTTACGATCCGCTGATAACAAGGCCAACTATAATCCTATACACATATTTGACACGAATTCAGGTGTACAAGTTTCGAAGCAATTCGAGTGGTCGGGATACGACCTGGGCACACCATAGTGCGACGGATAAATCTGAAGCGCGGGCCACACAGGCGCATCTTGCGGCGTAGATCTAGGGTTCCTTATTCGAGGGGAGCCTATAGAAAGATTTTGCCTTCCCCGCAGGCCGGGGACCGGATCGACAAACACCGCGATTATCCAAGTTACAAAAATTCCCCATCCCTTTGTTATCCCCCCAATAACATGGGTTCCCCTCTCCACAACTAGATATTTCTTCCCCAAATTGGGTGGAGACCCCAACCTCCACGATTCCAACCCATCCATCATCAACAAAGTTTCCCAATCCGCCAGCCAGCTAGCTCCAACCAACAGCATCACCGAGCAAGCTGAAAATCCGAATCCAAACAGGAGCCGGACCACAAGAACGGATCTGTCCGAATCCGGAACAAATCGCAGGGAGGGGGGAGGGGAGGGGAGGGGACGGAGAAGGGGGGTTACCTGAGACTCCTCGGCGGCGTCGCCGTGATGAGAACCGGCAGGTAGAGCGGCAGGTAGTGAAGCAATAAAAGAAGTCTTAATCTTCAAGCGCCCGTCTCCTCCTCTTCTGCAGAGTGAAAATGAACGGTGCGGTTACTCGCAATGGGGGGAGCAAACAAATGAGCTGGGGGAGGGTGAACCAACATGGATCCGGCGGAAGATATTCTGGAATCGGCGGCGACGGCACCAGCCGCTGCTTGCGCAATCTAGCGGAGGGATACTATATATCTACTAGGGAAGGGCACTGTGCTCTGCCACGCCGCCCCCATGGGGTGTGCCAAGGACAAGAAGAGCTTTGCCACCGTGGATGATCTTTAAAAAACTTGGATCTTTCTTCAAGATTTCTTTAAAAATATATATAGACTTTTTCTTATTTAGCCTATGTATCCATAGGATGCACACACGGGCAAAGACGAATTTGCCACCCATAAACTGATTAGATTTGATTTCTCTCACCTTTGTGTTCTGCTTTACCCCCGGTAAACCTAGCCGTCCTCGATGTCTCTTGCGTCGAATCGGGGCCAAATTCACCTATGTGTGGCCTAGGTTGATCGTCGAGGAAGAATGGAGAGCAATTAGGTTGCGGAGGAAGAATGGAGAGCAATTAGGTTGCGGAGAGTGGGTCGACAACCGTGCGGCAAGAATAAAGATGTGGTGATGGATCTGTCGGTGCGCCGCCAAAGATTTGGGAGCGGAGGGGGGTCGAGAATCGTGGGGCTAGGGTTACTAGTGAATAAGTATATGTGGTTGGTGTGGTTGTGATGTTAAGAATGAGATCTAGATCTAAGAGTTTGGTATCATCTAACCCACGCCACCCATGACCTCAGCCCCGGGGGGCATGTGGGCCAAGCAACTGCTTCCGGGTCCAAGGGCTACAGAAAAGTTCACTAGTTGCAAAAAAAAAGTCAGCATGCATCAGACCAAGTAACTGCTTCTAAAGTCAAGGGCTACAAAAAAGTTCACTGGCTGAATAAAATAAACTTGCCACGCAAACCAAGTAACTACTTCCTGAGTCAAGGACTACGGAAAACGTGTACTAATTGAAAGAAAAAAAATCAACATGCAGGCCAAGCCAAGCGACTCCTTCGGAAGCCAAGGGCTATGAAAAAGTCCACTAGTTGGAAGAAAAAAAAGTCAGCATGCGGGCCAAGAAATTGCTACCAGAGCCAAGGGCTATGGAAAAATTCACCCGTTGAAAGAAAAAAATTGACATGCGGGTCAAGCAACTGCTTCCGGAGCCAAGGGCTTTGGAAAAGTTCACTGGTTGGAAAAAACAAGTCGGCATGTGGGCCAAGCGACTGTTGCCGAAGCCAAGGGCTACGGAAAAGTTCATTGGTTGGAAGAAAAAAAAGTCAGCATGCAGGCCAAGCAATTGCTTTCACAGCCAAGGACTACGAAAAAGATCACTAGTTGAAAGAAGAAGAAAATCGGTATACGGGCCAAGAAACTGCTTCCGGAGCCAAGGGCTGCAAAAAGTCCACTGGTTGCAAAAAAACAGATAACATGTGGGTCAATCAACTACTTTTGGAGCCGAGAACTATAGAAAACTTCCTGGTTGAAAGGAAAAAAATCAACATGCGGGCAAAGCAAGTGCTTTCAGAGCCAAAAGCTATAGAAAAGTTCACTGGTTGCAAGAAAAAAAGATGGCATGCAGGCCGATCAACTGCTTCAGGAGCCTAGGGCAACGGAAAAATTAACTGGTCATAAGAAAAATAATTTTAAACTCGTATGGCCAGGTACTTTATATTACCCAAGAAAAAGAGTGACAAAATGACACAATTCGTGTCATTAACGCAAGGGCCCGGACCCTACACGTCAGTGACACAATATTGTGTCATTTTGTTACATGTCATTTGGTCAAAGTTGCTCGTGTCTTGGCCCAAGAGGAGGTGGCTCCAAACACACATTCTAACAGAGAACAAAACACAAGAAAAGACTACTCAATCAACATTGTAACCTAATAATGCTGTGACAGGCGAGATGGTCATACTTACATGTAGATGCCATGCACTAGGAGCGGAAGTGCCGTAGTGTGACGGACACAAGGTGTGCAAGTGGACAGAAAAGCCAATGGAGAATTCCGTTTAAAAAAAAGGCAATGGAGAAGATGAAGAATTTACAGTAGTGTTCAGGGAAACTATAGTTCATCAAAGAGAATAAAGGTGCAAGCGATCAGGTTGATCGGAAGAAGCATGAATAAAAAGAAACTAGGATGTGAAATAGGAAGCAAATAAATTAGGAGGTCGGTACAACAAAGGGGAAAAGCAGCACCGGCGAAAACAGAAGTGAAGGCGGCCAAGGAAGGAAATAGCCGATCAGCAAGGAAAGGAAAATGATGTACAATTAACCTTGAAAGGAAAACGCTCTTTGAATTAAGGCATAAATCCGGTGGCTTGAACTACAAGTTAATCTACTATAAATAAGGCGATTAAGTGTGCAAATCCCTTATCGAGAAGACATTATCGAAAAGAAGAAGAAAGATACGATAAAGGACTTCTATCGCACTACCGCTTCGATGACCTAGTGACTTCTAACTCCACTCTCATTCCGAGACTGTCGTCTGACTTTTTAGAAGAAAAAGACACCCAAAAAACATCTTAGATATGATAACAAACAAGAAAAACAATAACTTGGACGCAATCAGTAAAAAAGATTACATTGAAAATCATACTACACTTCTTCTCCTTGGACTATTGATGTATTGGTGGATTGTTGAATCCTCTCTATCAGTCCTTAACTCTTTCGCATGAAAGATAATATAGTACTTCTTCCAATCCATATTAATTGTTATCATTTAATACAAAGTCGTACCAAATAAGCGACAATTAATATGGATCAATGGAAATATTCCTTCCATTCCTGAATATACTCCCTCCGTTCCAAAATATAAGGTGTATTGATTTTCGTGCAAGTCAACCATTTGAAAGTTTGACCAAGATTATAGAACAAAGTAGAAACATATGCAATACAATAATAGTAAAATATGAAACTGCCTTTCATGCTCGATCAAATGATATAGATTTCATATCGTGGATATTGACACTACCTCCATCTCGCGTAGTTCTAGGTCATCGATTTGAGGAATTAAATATGTTTTATATGTCATAAAAGTATATCATTAGATTTCTACATGGATGTAGTTTCTAAATATATAATTTTTGTCACATATAATACATATTTAGATAGTTAAATCGTCGACCTAAAACTACGCAAATGACTTATTCACCGAAACGGAGGTAGTGTATTTTTCTAAAAACTTGGTCAAACTTGCACTTGTTTGACTTTTGAAAAAATAAATACACCTTATATAAAGGAACGGAGGGAGTAAGTCTTTGTAAAGATTTTTCTATGAACCACATACAGATGTATATAGATGCATTTTGAGTGTAGATTCATTCATTTTGCTATGTATGTAGTTCATAATGAAATCTTTGCAAAGACTTGTATTTAGAAACAGTATAAAAATACTAAATTAACGATAATTAATATGGATCAGAGGAAGTATTAAATGCTAAATGTATCAAGTTTAAGACCCAACCAACAAAATACTCCCTTTGTTCCTTTATATAAGATGTATTTGTTTATTCATAATAAAATTCCACAATGTAAGATGCAGTTCTTCTAGTTTCTAATAATTTCCTTTTAGCCCTCTAGAGAAAAGTATATCTCTCTTGATTGTCTCTATCTCTTCTTGTAGCAAAAGAAGGAAAATATCTCTCTTCCGATTGCATGTATATTTTACTTTCCTGAACTAAATGATTTACTTGAACAAATTTTCCTAGGATAGTTTCGTCCTAACTTCTGATTGTCTCTATCTCTTCTTGTAGCAAAAAAAAGGAAAGTATCTCTCTTCCGATTGCATGTATATTTTACTTTCCTGGACTAAATGATTTACTTGCACAAATTTTCCAAATATAGTTTCGTTCTAACTTCTCTATAATTATGTGCATAGATCACCATGCCGAAAATAATACACATTACACAAAGAAACGTATGAAGTATATTAATTAAAATAGTTGCAACCTAAATGGATCCACATCTAAGACCTGATGGAGCCTGGATGTCAGGCATACACGAGGAATACCATTGTCGCAATCTCGGGGTACCCACGCCACATGACATCCGACCTTGCACTAGGTGAAGTGCCCGCGAGTAAGTGGGAGAATCTTGCCCATCATCATCGTCGGGGAGCGCTCAAAGAAAACGATGAGGAAGTAAAGTTGAGTTACATGTGAAACGCGATAACTAAACATTCGTTCCATCCGATAGAGATTGGATCCGATGTTTGACGGCTCATAGACGAGAAGACGATTCGTCCGGATCTGGTATGCGACAAAGTCACAATTTGTAGATCTAATTGACTTTCTTGGAGAGAAAGAGAGTTTTTCTTAGAGAGAGAGAGAGAGAGAGAGAGAGAGAGAGAGAGAGAGATAGATCATCTAATTGGCATAATCTAGTGAAATTTAAGACAAGAGAATTCATAGAACAAAACAGATCTAGAAGCAAACGAATCCCAACACATGCTAGTTTGGCTCATACCTCAACTGAACTCGTAGTTGTAGATTGGTTTTGCATCAACGAGGGTGTGCCCTTCCTCCAACCGCCGATGAGATAGGCACGGATTGGTGGTGCCTTCCTCTTGACCTGCCGTGTATTTATAGGCAAGCATTGGGTGGCTATTTTCTGCTTAAGCCCTAGAAACCAGCATTGGGCCAATCTGTATAGTAGTATCTTTTGCCCTTTTGCTGGAATCTAAAACTTATTTGGTAGCACGTACCTAGATAGGACTCTTTCTTTTCTTTTTCTTTTTTTTTTGCGACGACCTAGATAGGATAGGACTCTCTCAGGAGTCCGTTTGCTAAACTGCTATAGGAGTCCTGCGGAGCTACGATTGCCTCCTTTACCTTTTTTCGGATTTCTTTACGTATAATATGGAAGTAAAATACAACATAAGTTCTAAAACTATTTGAGGAGTGTCAAGTTAGGGTATCTCCAACACTGACCCATAAAACGGACATAGCATTTGTTCACGGGTGTGTTCGGACCTATCCATGGACAATGATATGGGAGTCACCCATCCAACGCTAGTCGTAAGCGTCTGCCCGCAATACAAATAAATTTAGACACAAGTCATGCAAAGACGACGAAGTTCATTCAACCAGACATAAGAGCATCTCCAGCTGTTCGGCCCCCCAAGGGCACGAAAAAGCGCCCCTTGGGGGCGAACCGGCGGTTTTTTCGGCGTGTGGGCGAGCGGGTTCCCAGCCGCCGCCCCCAGGTCGACCCCCGGACGCCCATAAACCGCAAACACTTCGGCCAACACGGCATAATTCGGCGAAATTCAGGCATTTTTTACACAAATAAAAGCACGAAAATAAACATGAAAAGCTACGCCGAAGTAATCGCTGATTAGCAGGGCGCAGTCGTCGCTTCTCCTCATTGACACGGCCGCCGCCGCTGCTCGACCCCTCGCCCCGGCGCGCTGCTTCACGACGGCCCTCGAGGTACTTGAGGATGGCGTGCAGCGTGCGGCCAGGGACACCCCACCACAGGCGGCGGCCCTCGCTGTTGTTGTGGCCGCGCGGCATCGGCGCGTTGTTGGTAGAGGCGAGTCGCTCTGCCTGCCGGCGTTCGAAGAACGCCGACCACACCGCGTGGTTGCCGGCGGCGTACTCCGGAAATGCCCGCTCCTCCTCCGAAAGGGATGTCCGCTCGCGCTCGATCTCGGCGTGGAAGTAGGCGGGCGCCTCGGGGACGGGCAGAGGTGGGACGGGGACGCCGACGACGCTGAGCCTCCACCGCGAAGGGGCGCGCATGTCGGGCGGCGCAGGGTAGTTCACCTCGTGGAGGAGGTGAGCTTCCCTTTCGTGCAGAGAGCGGCGGCCGAAACCGTTGGCCGCCGCCGAGTCTCCGAGGAACCGCTCGTTCATGTTTTGCGTAGGTGCGAGAGGGGGGCTATGGCGGAGAGAGAAAATGCGGCGGCGAGAGAGAAGGGAGGACTGCCGATGGATGCCTCACCGGCAAGGAGAGGGGCGGGAGGGGGCGGCGCCGCCCGTGAGGAATCAATGGAAGGCTGACCGGCGACAGCCTTGGCATTGATTCCCCGCGGGGAAACCGAGACGATGAGGCATCGTGGTCGCTGACTCGGCGGGCCCGCTACTCTTTCGCGCCAAAAACATTCCCCCCGGCGCCCCCAGCGCGCCGGGTTCGACCTGGATCCGCCAGCGCCAGTTTCGGCCCAAACTGACAAAAACAGGCTTGTGGGGACGCGACTGGCCAATTTTTAGTGTCGGCGCTAAAAACGGCCTTGGGGGCCTGTTGGGGACGCGGCTGAAGATGCTCTAAATTTGATACATTTTATATATAAACCAGACGATATTTCCTACTGCTCGCAGCGGCCCCTGGCTGGCGACGGCGACGGTCTCGGTGAGAGACCACTCCTCGTCGAGGCAACATAGTCACTGAAGGAAATATGCCCTAGAGGCAATAATAAAGATGTTATTTGTATTTCCTTATATCATGATAAATGTCTTTTATTCATGCTAGAATTGTATTAATCGGAAACTTAGTACATGTGTGGATACATAGACGAAACAGTATGTCCCTAGTATGCCTCTACTAGACTAGCTCATTGATCAAAGATGGTTATGTTTCCTAGCCATAGACATGAGTTGTCATTTGATCAACGGGATCACATCATTAGGAGAATGATGTGATGGACAAGACCCATCCGTTAGCATAGCACTATGATCGTTTAGTTTTACTGCTATTGCTTTCTTCATGACTTATACATGTTCCTATGACTATGAGATTATGCAACTCCCGAATACCGTAGGAACACCTTGTGTGCTATCAAACGTCACAACGTAACTGGGTGATCATAAAGATACTCTATAGGTGTCTCCGAAAGTATTCGTGGTGTTGGCATAGATCAAGATTAGGATTTGTCACTCCGAGTGTCGGAGAGGTATCTCTGGGCCCTCTCGGTAACACACATCACAATAAGCCTTGCAAGCAAAAGACTAATGAGTTAGTCACGAGATGATGTGTTACGGAACGAGTAAAGAGACTTGCCGGTAACGAGATTGAACTAGGTATAAAGATACCGACGATCGAATCTCGGGCAAGTAACATACCGTATGACAAAAGGAACATCGTATGTTGTTATGCGGTTCTGACCGATAAAAGATCTTCGTAGAATATGTAGGAGCCAATATGAACATCCAGGTTCCGCTATTGGTTATTGACCAGAGATGAGTCTCGGTCATGTCTACATAGTTCTCGAACCCGTAGGGTCCGCACGCTTAACGTTTGATGACGATCGGTATTATGAGTTTTTGAGTATTGATGTACCGAAGGTAATTCGGAGTCCCGGATGAGATCACGGACATGACGAGGAGTCTCGGAATGTCCGAGACATAAAGATTGATATATTGGACGGCTATATTCGGACACCGGAAGTATACCGGAAAAGTTTCGGATTTATCGGGAATGCCGGAGGGGGTTACCGGAACCCCCTACGAGAGGGGATGGTCCATAGTGGGCCTAAAGGGTGAGAGAGAGGCAGCCCATAGGGCTGGCCGGCGCCCCCACCTAGGAATCCTAGTTGGACTAGGATTGGGGGGGCGCCACCTCTCCTATTCCTTTCCCCCTTCTTCCTTTCGGTGAATCCTACTAGGAATAGGATTGCAATCCTATTCCTAGTAGGAGTCCCCTCCCTAGCCGCACCATAGGAGGTGGCCGGCCCCTCCTCCCTTGCTCCTTGATATACGGGGGCAGGGGGGCACCCAAAGACACACAAGTTGAATTGTTTTAGCCGTGTGCGGTGCCCCCCTCCACAGAATCACACCTCGGTCGTACCGTCGCGAAGCTTAGGAGAAGCCCTGCGCCGGTGTTCACATCATATCCGTCACCACGCCGTCGTGCTGACGAAACTCCCCCGTGAAGCTCAACTGGATCAAGAGCTCGTGGGACGTCATCAAGCTGAACGTGTGCTGAACGCGGAGGTGCCGTACGTTCGGTGCTTGATCGGTTGAATCGCGAAGAAGTTCGACAACATCAACCGCGTCACTTGACGCTTCCGCTCCCGGTCTACGAGGGTACGTAGACACACTCTCCCTTCTCGTTGCTATGCATCTGGTAGATAGATCTTGCGTGATCGTAGGAAAATTTTAAAATACTACGTTCCCCAACAATTGTTTCCTTTGTCTGGCAGGGCTTGGAAAAAATTCATCAAAAAAGCTCCGGGACTGCCGAAGAAGCTACAATTGAAGATACCCGAAAGTAAGTACTATATAGTAGCATGTTCCGCACGCGCATCTCCTATATCTTGATTCAAGCGCTAGTTTCATCAATACCAATTTGGCATTCTTGCTTATCAGTTTGATTGAGCTCTATTTCTTGTAAAGTGGTTGTGGCAGGAACCCGGGAATGATTATTGTGGATACTACATTTGCGAGTCCATCCGCCACACGACCTGTGAGCGGGGCTACACTGATGAACAATTTGAAGTGCGTAAGCAATCAATAATATTCACAAATTTATAGCATCATTTCATGTATTGACCCCCTACTTCAAATTAGATGTTTCGGATGCGGGATGAACTCCTAACACCAGATCGTCTGCGAGCAATTCAAGAGGAATTGGCGGCATTCTTCCTTGAACACGTGATCGCTGAAGACGGAGAATACTATGTGGACCATGCATCCATGTGTTAGGAGATTATTTTTGTAAGAGATAATTATTGTATATATGTGCCCGGTAGTGTCGGGATAGACGATATACGAGAACTTGTTGTTCGACCAATCTCTCGGAGAAGGAGAGGTGGTCGATATTACATCTCTCTGTATGCATATATATATATATATATGTTGATTATATATACGAGATCTTCTGTTCCTTCGTTTGCTTAGTATAGCTAGCAGCTAGCTAGCTAGCTAGCGTGACTCTAGTCCTCCATATACGTATGTGTAGTATATATGTAGCGTCGACCAAGCACGTGAAGGAAATATGCCCTAGAGGCAATAATAACGTTGTTATTTGTATTTCCTTATATCATGATAAATGTCTTTTATTCATGCTAGAATTGTATTAACCGGAAACTTAGTACATGTGTGGATACATAGACAAAACAGTAAGTCCCTAGTATGCCTCTACTAGACTAGCTCATTGATCAAAGATGGTTATGTTTCCTAGCCATAGACATGAGTTGTCATTTGATCAACGGGATCACATCATTAGGAGAATGATGTGATGGACAAGACCCATCCGTTAGCATAGCACTATGATCGTTTAGTTTTACTGCTATTGCTTTCTTCATGACTTATACATGTTCCTATGACTATGAGATTATGCAACTCCCGAATACCGTAGGAACACCTTGTGTGCTATCAAACGTCACAACGTAACTGGGTGATCATAAAGATGCTCTACAGGTGTCTCCGAAAGTATTCGTGGTGTTGGCATAGATCAAGATTAGGATTTGTCACTCAGAGTGTCGGAGAGGTATCTCTGGGCCCTCTCGGTAACACACATCATAATAAGCCTTGCAAGCAAAAGACTAATGAGTTAGTCACGAGATGATGTGTTACGGAACGAGTAAAGAGACTTGCCGGTAACGAGATTGAACTAGGTATAGAGATACCGACGATCGAATCTCGGGCAAGTAACATACCGATGACAAAAGGAACAACGTATGTTGTTATGCGGTTTTGACCGATAAAAGATCTTCGTAGAATATGTAGGAGCCAATATGAACATCCAGGTTCCGCTATTGGTTATTGACCGGAGATGAGTCTCGGTCATGTCTACATAGTTCTCGAACCCGTAGGGTCCGCACGCTTAACGTTTGATGACGATCGGTATTATGAGTTTATGAGTTTTGATGTACCGAAGGTAGTTCAGAGTCCCGGATGAGATCACGGACATGACGAGGAGTCTCGGAATGTCCGAGACATAAAGATTGATATATTGGACGACTATATTCGGACACCAGAAGTGTTCCGGAAAAGTTTCGGATTTAACGGGATTGCCGGAGGGGGTTACCGGAACCCCCTACGAGGGGGGATGGTCCATAGTGGGCCTTAAGGGAAAGAGAGAGGCAGCCCATAGGGCTGGCCGGCGCCCCACCTAGGGTTCCTAGTTGGACTAGGATTGGGGGGGGGGGCGCCACCTCTCCTTTTTCCTTTCCCTCTCTTCCTTCTTGTGGTGATTCCTACTAGGAATAGGATTGCAATCCTATTCCTAGTAGGATTGCAACCCTAGCCGCACCAAACAAGGGCCGGCCGGCCTCCCCCCTTGCTCCTTTATATACGGGGGCAGGGGGGCACCCAAAGACACACAAGTTGAATTGTTCCAGCCGTGTGCGGTGCCCCCCTCCACAGAAACACACCTCGGTCATACCGTCGCGGTGCTTAGGCGAAACCCTGCGCCGGTGAATACATCATATCCGTCACCACGCCGTCGTGCTGACGAAACTCTCCCGTGAAGCTCAACTGGATCAAGAGCTCGTGGGACGTCATCAAGCTGAACGTGTGCTGAACGCGGAGGTGCCGTACGTTCGGTGCTTGATCGGTTGGATCGCGAAGAAGTTCGACAACATCAACCGCGTCACTTGACGCTTCCGCTCCCGGTCTACGAGGGTACGTAGACACACTCTCCCCTCTCGTTGCTATGCATCTAGTAGATAGATCTTGCGTGATCCTAGGAAAATTTTAAAATACTACGTTCCCCAACAGTGGCATCATGAGCCAGGTCTATGCGTAGATGATATGCACGAGTAGAACACAATGAGTTGTGGGCGATACTAGTCATACTGCTTACCAGCATGTCATACTTTGCTTCGGCGGTATTGTGAGATGAAGCGGCCCGAACCGACATTACGCGTACGCTTACGCGAGACTGGTTTCACCGTTACGAGCACTCGTTGCTTAAAGGTGACTGGCGGGTGTCTGTCTCTCTCACTTTAGCTGAATCAAGTGTGGCTACGCCCGGTCCTTGTGAAGGTTAAAACATCACATACTTGACGAAACATCGTTGTGGTTTTATATGCGTAGGTAAGAACGGTTCTTGCTAAGCCCGTAGCAGCCACGTAAAACTTGCAACAACAAAGTAGAGGACGTCTAACTTGTTTTTGCAGGGCATGTTGTGATGTGATATGGTCAAGACATGATGAGTTATACGGTTTTGTATGAGATGATCATGTTTTGTAAAGTTATCGGCAACTGGCAGGAGCCATATGGTTGTCGCTTTATTGTATGAAATGCAATCGCCATGTAATTGCTTTACTTTATCACTAAACGGTAGCGATAGTCGTAGAAGCAATAGTTGGCGAGACGACAACGATGCTACGATGGAGATCAAGGTATCGCGCCGGTGACGAAGGTGATCATAACGGTGCTTTGAAGATGGAGATCAAAAGCACAAGATGATGATGGCCATATCATGTCACATATTTTGATTGCATGTGATGTTTATCTTATTATGCTTCTTATTTTGCTTAGAACGACGGTAGCATTATATGATGATCCCTTACTAAATTTCAAGGTATAAGTGTTCTCCCTGAGTATGCACCGTTGCGAAAGTTCGTCGTGCTGAGACACCACGTGATGATCGGGTGTGATAAGCTCTACGTTCAAATACAACGGGTGTAAGCCAGTTTTGCACACGCAGAATACTCGGGTTAAACTTGATGAGCCTAGCATATGCAGATATGGCCTCGGAACACTGGAGACCGAAAGGTCGAGCGTGAATCATATAGTAGATATGATCAACATAAGATGTTCACCATTGAAACTACTCCATCTCACGTGATGATCGGACATGGTTTAGTTGATTTGGATCACGTGATCATTTAGATGACCGGAGGGATGTCTATCTAAGTGGGAGTTCTTTAATTAATATGATTAAATTGAACTTTAATTTATCATGAAATTAGTCCTGATAGTTATTGCATATCTATGTTATTGTAGATCAATGGCCCGTGCTACCGTTCCTTTGAATTTTAATGCATTCCTAGAGAAAGCTAAGTTGAAAGATGATGGTAGCAATTACACGGACTGGGTCCGTAACCTGAGGATTATCCTCATTGCTGCACAGAAGAATTATGTCCTTGAATCACCGCTAGGTGACAAGCCCCTCCCGCTAATGTGGACGCTTTGAACGTCTGGCAATCGCGGTCTGATGACTACACGATAGTTCAGTGTGCCATGCTTTACGGCTTAGAACCGGGACTTCAACGACGTTTTGAACGTCATGAACCATATGAGATGTTCCAGGAGTTGAAGTTAATATTTCAAGCAAATGCCCGGATTGAGAAATATAAGATTTCCAATAAGTTCTACAGCTGCAAGATGGAGGAGAATAGTTCTATCAGTGAACACTTGCTCACAATGTATGGGCACTACAATCATATGACTCAACTTGGTTGCCAAGTTGATGAGAATAGTGTTATTGATAGAATTCTTCAATCACTGCCACCAAGCTATAATGGCTTCGTGATGAACTATAATATGCAAGGGATGCAAAAGACAATTCCCGAGCTCTTCGCTATGCTCACAGCTGCGGAGGTAGAAATCAAAAAGGAGCATCAAATGTTGATGGTTAACAATACCACTAGTTTCAAGAAAAAGGGCAAGGAAGGGATTTTCAAGGAGAATAGCAAGATTGTTGCTGCTCTCGCAGAAAAACTCAAGTATGGAACCAATCCTGAAACTGAGTGCTTCTACTGCAAGGGGACTGGACACTGGAAGCGGAATTGCCCCAAGTAATTGGCGGATAAGAAGGATGGCAAGGTGAACAAAGGTATATGTGATATACATGTTATTGATGTGTACCTTACTAATGCTCGTAGTAGTACCTGGGTATTTGATACCGGTTCGGTTGCTAATATTTGTAACTCGAAACAGGGACTACGGATTAAACGAAGATTAGCTAAGGACGAGGTGACGATGCGCGTGGGAAACGGTTCCAAAGTCGATGTGATCGCCGTCGGCACGCTACCTCTACATCTACCTTCGGGATTAGTTTTAGACCTAAATAATTGTTATTTGGTGCCAGCGTTGAGCATGAACATTATATCTGGATCTTGTTTGTTGCGAGACGGTTATTCATTTAAATCAGAGAATAATGGTTGTTCTATTTTAATGAATAATATCTTTTATGGTCATGCACCCTTAAAGAGTGGTCTATTCTTATTGGATCTCGATTGTAGTGATACACATATTCATAATATTGAAACCAAAAGATGCAAGGTTAATAATGATAGTGCAACTTATTTGTGGCACTGCCGTTTAGGTCATATTGGTGTAAAACGCATGGAGAAACTCCATAATGATGGACTTTTGGAATCACTTGATTATGAATCACTTGGTGCTTGCGAACCATGCCTCATGGGCAAGATGACTAAAACTCCGTTCTCCGGAACTATGGAGCGAGCAACAGATTTGTTGGAAATCATACATACTGATGTATGTGGACCAATGAGTGTTGAAGCACGCGGCGGGTATCGTTATTTTATGACCTTCACTGATGATTTGAGCAGATATGGGTATATCTACTTAATGAAACACAAGTCTGAAACATTTGAAAAGTTCAAAGAATTTCAGAGTGAAGTAGAGAATCATCGTAACAAGAAAATAAAGTTTCTACGATCTGATCGTGGAGGAGAATATTTGAGTTACGAGTTTGGTCTTCATTTGAAACAATGTGGAATAGTTTCACAACTCACGCCACCTGGAACACCACAACGTAATGGTGTATCCGAACGTCGTAACCGTACTTTATTAGATATGGTACGATCTATGATGTCTCTTACCGATTTACCACTATCGTTTTGGGGTTATGCTTTAGAGACAGCTGCATTCACGTTAAATAGGGCACCATCTAAATCCGTTGATATGACACCTTATGAACTATGGTTTGGCAAGAAACCAAAGTTGTCGTTTCTTAAAGTTTGGGGCTGCGATGCTTATGTGAAAAAACTTCAACCTGATAAGCTCGAACCCAAGTCGGAGAAATGTGTCTTCATAGGATACCCAAAAGAGACTGTTGGGTACACCTTCTATCACAGATCCGAAGGCAAGATATTCGTTGCTAAGAATGGATCCTTTCTAGAGAAAGAGTTTCTTTCGAAAGAAGTGAGTGGGAGGAAAGTAGAACTTGATGAGGTAATTGTACCTTCTCCCGGATTGGAAAGTAGTACATCACAGAAAATTGTTCCAGTGATTCCTACACCAATCAGTGAGGAAGTTAATGATAATGATCATGAAACTTCGGATCAAGTTTCTGCTGAACGTCGTAGATCAACCAGAGTACGTTCCGCACCAGAGTGGTACGGCAACCCAGTTCTGGAAATCATGTTACTAGACCATGATGAACCTACGAACTATGAGGAAGCGATGATGAGCCCAGATTCCGCCAAATGGCTTGAAGCCATGAAATCTGAGATGGGATCCATGTATGAGAACAAAGTGTGGACTTTGGTTGACTTGCCCGATGATCGGCAGGCCATCGAAAATAAATGGATCTTCAAGAGGAAGACCGACGCAGACGGTAATGTTACTGTTTACAAAGCTCGACTTGTTGCGAAAGGTTTTCGACAAGTTCAAGGAGTTGACTACGATGAGACTTTCTCACCTGTAGCGATGCTTAAGTCTGTCCGAATCATGTTAGCAATTGCCGCATTTTATGATTATGAAATCTGGCAAATGGATGTCAAAACTGCATTCCTGAATGGATATCTCAAAGAAGAGTTGTATATGATGCAACCAGAAGGTTTTGTCGATCCAAAAGGTGCTAACAAAGTATGCAAGCTCCAGCGACCCATCTATGTGTTGGGGAAACGTTGCATGGGAAACAAAAAATTTTCCTACGTTCACCAAGATCAATCTAGGAGATGCATCTACGAGGGGAGAGTTGGATCCACATACCCTTGTAGATCGCTAAGCGGAAGCGTTCAAGAACGCGGTTGATGGAGTCGTACTCGCCGCGATTCAGATCGCCGAAGATCCTAGCACCGAAGCAACGGTGCCTCCGCGTTCTTCACACGTACAGCTCGGGGACGTCTCCTCCTTCTTGATCCAGCAAGGGGGAAGGAGAGGTTGATGGAGACACCGGCAGCACGACGGCGTGGTGGAGATGGTGGTGGAGGATTCCAGCAGGGCTTCGCCAAGCACCGCGGGAAAACGAAGATTGTTATGGGAGAGGGAGGGCAGCACTGAGGCACGAACGTGTGTGGCTGCCCTCCCTCTGCCTCTCTTTATATAGGGGGAGAAGAGGGGAGGGGGCGCCCTAGGGTTTACCCCTAGGGGCGGCGGCCAAGGGGAGGTGGGAGGGGGCGGCGCCCCAGGGTTAGGGTTCCCCCCCCCCAAGTGCCTTGCCCCCCAAGCCTAGGGGGGGTGCGGCAGCCCTAGGGGGGGCCAGCCCCCTTGCGCATGAGGAGAGGGCCCAGGGGGGGCGCACAGCCCTATGAGGGCTGTTGTGTCCCCCTTTGTGGCCCATTAGGCCCGAAACTCCTTCCGGGACCCCCGAAACCCTTTTCGGTCATCCGTCGTCTTCCCGATACTCCCCGGAACACTTCCGGACTCCGAACACTCTCATCCTATATATCAATCTTCGTCCCCGGACCATTCCGGAGACCCTCGTCACGTCCGGGATCTCATCCGGGACTCCAAACAACCTTCGGTAACCATGCACTGTTCTCACTAACAACCCTAGCGTCACCGAACCTTAAGTGTGTAGACCCTGCGGGTTCGGAAACTATGCAGACATGACCGAGACACTCCCAGGCCAATAACCAATAGCGGGATCTGGATACCCATATTGGTTCCCACACGTTCCTCGATGATCTCATCGGATGAACCACGATGTCAAGGATTCAGGCAATCCCGTATACAGTTCCCTTTGTCTCGTCGGTATGTTACTTGCCCGAGATTCGATCGTCGGTATCTCTATACCTAGTTCAATCTCGTTACCGGCAAGTCTCTTTACTCGTTACCGTAATACATAATCCCGTGACTAACTACTTAGTCACTTTGAGCTCATTGAGATGACGTATTACCGAGTGGGCCCGGAGATACCTCTCCGTCACACGGAGTGACAAAACCCAGTCTCGATCCATGTCAACTCAACAGACACCTTCGGAGATACCTGTAGAGTACCTTTATAGTCACCCAGTTACGTTGCGACGTTTGGCACACACAAGGCACTCCTACGGTGTCAGTGAGTTACATGATCTCATGGTCATAGGAACTTATACTTGACATGCAGAAAACTATAGCGATAACTGATACGATCAAAAGCTATGTTTAACGTTTGGGTCTTGTCCATCACATCATTCTCCTAATGATGTGATCCCGTTATCAAATGACAACTCATGTCTATGACCTGGAAACCGCGGTCATCTTTGATCAACGAGCTAGTCCTGAAGAGGCTTACTAGGGACACAAAGTTTGTCTATTTATCCACACATGTATTTGAGTTTCCAATCAATACAATTATAGCATGGATAATAAACGATTATCATGAACAAGGAAATATAATAATAACTCTTTTATTATTGCCTCTAGGGCATATTTCCAACAGTCTCCCACTTGCACTAGAGTCAATAATCTAGCATTACAAGGTAATGAACCTAACACCCATAGAGTCTTGGTGTTGATCATGCTTAGCCCGTGGAAGAGGCTTAGTCAACGGATCTGCAACATTCAAATCCGTGTGTACTTTGCAAATGCTTATGTCCTCCTCCTTGACTGAATCGCGGATGGAATTGAAGCGTCGCTTTATGTGTCTGGTCCTCTTGTGAAACCTTGGTTCCTTGGCCAGAGCAATGGCACCAGTGTTGTCACAGAACAGAGTCATTGGGTTTAGTGCACTAGGCACAACTCCAAGATCTGTCATGAACTCCTTCATCCAGACACCTTCCTTTGCCGCCTCCGAGGCAGCTATGTACTCCGCTTCGCATGTAGAATCGGCTACCACGCTCTGCTTGGAACTGCACCAGCTCACCGCTCCCCCGTTGAGAATATATACGTATCCGGTTTGAGACTTAGAGTCATCCGGATCAGTGTCAAAGCTTGCATCGACGTAACCCTTTACGACGAGCTCTTGATCACCTCCATAAACGAGAAACATCTCCTTAGTCCTTTTCAGGTACTTTAGGATATTCTTGACCGCTGTCCAGTGATCCATACCAGGATTACTTGAAACCTTCCGGCCATACTTATGGCAAGGCTGACATCTGGTCTTGTGCACAGCATTGCATACATGATAGAGCCTATGGCTGAAGCATAGGGGACGACACTCATCTTTTCTCTATCTTCCGCAGTCACTGGGCATTGAGTCTTACTCAACTTTGTACCTTGCAATACCGGCAAGAACCCCTTCTTGGATTGATCCATTTTGAACTTCTTCAAAACTTTATCAAGGTATGTACTTTGTGAAAGTCCTATCAAGCGTCTTGATCTATCTCTATAGATCTTGATGCCCAATATGAAAGCAGCTTCACCGAGATCCTTCATCGAAAAACTCTTGTTCAAATACCCCTTCACGCTATCCAAAAATTCTATATTGTTTC
>LR738710.1:4871563-4888294 GCA_902687465.1 Secale cereale | reverse complement strand
GCCCTAGGGGGGGGCCAGCCCCCTTGCGCATGAGGCGAGGGCCCAGGGGGGGGGGGGGCGCACAGCCCTATGAGGGCTGTTGTGTCCCCCTTTGTGGCCCATTAGGCCCGAAACTCCTTCCGGGACCCCCGAAACCCTTTTCGGTCATCCGTCGTCTTCCCGATACTCCCCAGAACACTTCCGGACTCCGAACACTCTCATCCTATATATCAATCTTCGTCCCCGGACCATTCCGGAGACCCTCGTCACGTCCGGGATCTCATCCGGGACTCCAAACAACCTTCGGTAACCATGCACTGTTCTCACTAACAACCCTAGCGTCACCGAACCTTAAGTGTGTAGACCCTGCGGGTTCGGAAACTATGCAGACATGACCGAGACACTCCCCGGCCAATAACCAATAGCGGGATCTGGATACCCATATTGGTTCCCACACGTTCCTCGATGATCTCATCGGATGAACCACGATGTCAAGGATTCAGGCAATCCCGTATACAGTTCCCTTTGTCTCGTCGGTATGTTACTTGCCCGAGATTCGATCGTCGGTATCTCTATACCTAGTTCAATCTTGTTACCGGCAAGTCTCTTTACTCGTTACCGTAATACATAATCCCGTGACTAACTACTTAGTCACTTTGAGCTCATTGAGATGACGTATTACCGAGTGGGCCCGGAGATACCTCTCCGTCACACGGAGTGACAAATCCCAGTCTCGATCCATGTCAACTCAACAGACACCTTCGGAGATACCTGTAGAGTACCTTTATAGTCACCCAGTTACGTTGCGACGTTTGGCACACACAAAGCACTCCTACGGTGTCAGTGAGTTACATGATCTCATGGTCATAGGAACTTATACTTGACATGCAGAAAACTATAGCGATAACTGACACGATCAAAAGCTATGTTAACGTTTGGGTCTCGTCCATCACATCATTCTCCTAATGATGTGATCCCGTTATCAAATGACAACTCATGTCTATGACCTGGAAACCGCGGTCATCTTTGATCAACGAGCTAGTCCTGTAGAGGCACACTAGGGACACAAAGTCTGTCTATTCATCCACACGTGTATCTGAGTTTCCAATCAATACAGTTATAGCATGGATAATAAACGATTATCATGAACAAGGAAATATAATAATAACTCTTTTATTATTGCCTCTAGGGCATATTTCCACTGTTGGGGAACGTTGCATGGGAAACAAAAATTTTTCCTACCGTTCACCAAGATCAATCTAGTAGATGCAACTACGAGGAAGGAGTGTGATCTACGTACCCTTGTAGATCGCTAAGCGGAAGCGTTATGAACGCGGATGATGGAGTCGTACTCGTCGCGATTCAGATCGCCGAAGACCTAGCACCGAAGCAACGGTGCCTCCGCGTTCTTCACACGTACGGCTCGGGGACGTCTCCTCCTTCTTGATCCAGCAAGGGGTGGAGGAGAGGTTGATGGAGAACCGGCAGCACGACGGCGTGGTGGTGATGGTGGAGAAGAACTCCAGCAGGGCTTCGCCTAAGCACCGCGGGAGAAGAAGATATGACGGGAGAGGGAGGGCAGCACCGAGGCACGAACTGTGTTGGCTGCCCTCCCTTTGCCCCACTATATATAGGGGGGGTGGAGAGGCTAGGGCGCCCTAGGGTTTCCCCCTAGGGGCCGGCGGCCAGGGCAAGGGGAGGGGGGGCGGCGGCCAGGGCAGGGGGAGGCGCCCAGGCCCTAGGGTTTCCCCCCTAGGTGCCTTGCCCCCCAAGTCCCAAGGGGTGCGGCCAGCCCTAGGGGGTCCCACCCCCTTAGCCGCATGGGGAGAGGGCCCAGGGGGGGCGCACAGCCCCCTGAGGGCTGTGGTGTCCCCTTTTGTGGCCCAATAGGCCCAGAACACCTTCCGGACCCCCCGAAAACCTTCCCGGTACTCCGCCGATTTCCCGATGCTCCCCGGAACACTTCCGGTACTCCGAAACCTTTCATCCTATATATCAATCTTCGTCTCCGGACCATTCCGGAGACCCTCGTCATGTCCGGGATCTCATCCGGGACTCCGAACAACCTTCGGTAACCATGCACTCTTCTCACTAACAACCCTAGCGTCACCGAACGTTAAGTGTGTAGACCCTGCGGGTTCGGAAACCATGTAGACATGACCGAGACACTCCCAGGTCAATAACCAATAGCGGGATCTGGATACCCATATTGGCTCCTACATGTTTCTCGATGATCTCATCGGATGAACCACGATGTCAAGGAGTCAGGCAATCCCGTATACAGTTCCCTTTGTCTCGTCGGTATGTTACTTGCCCGAGATTCGATCGTCGGTATCTCTATACCTAGTTCAATCTCGTTACCGGCAAGTCTCTTTACTCGTTACCGTAATACATAATCCCGTGACCAACTACTTAGTCACTTTGAGCTCATTGAGATGACGTATTACCGAGTGGGCCCGGAGATACCTCTCCGTCACACGGAGTGACAAATCCCAGTCTCAATCCATGTCAACTCAACAGACACCTTCGGAGATACCTGTAGAGTACCTTTATAGTCACCCAGTTACGTTGCGACGTTTGGCACACACAAAGCACTCCTACGGTGTCAGTGAGTTACATGATCTCATGGTCATAGGAACTTATACTTGACATGCAGAAAACTATAGCGATAACTGATACGATCAAAAGCTATGTTTAACGTTTGGGTCTTGTCCATCACATCATTCTCCTAATGATGTGATCCCGTTATCAAATGACAACTCATGTCTATGACCTGGAAACCGCGGTCATCTTTGATCAACGAGCTAGTCCTGAAGAGGCTTACTAGGGACACAAAGTTTGTCTATTTATCCACACATGTATTTGAGTTTCCAATCAATACAATTATAGCATGGATAATAAACGATTATCATGAACAAGGAAATATAATAATAACTCTTTTATTATTGCCTCTAGGGCATATTTCCAACACTATGGACTGGTGCAAGCATCTCGGAGTTGGAATATACGCTTTGATGAGGTGATCAAAGCATATGGTTTTATACAGACTTTTGGAGAAGCCTGTATTTACAAGAAAGTGAGTGGGAGATCTGTAGCATTTCTAATATTATATGTGGATGACATATTGTTGATTGGAAATGATATAGAATTTCTGGATAGCATAAAAGGATACTTGAATAAGAGTTTTTCAATGAAAGACCTCGGTGAAGCTGCTTATATATTAGGCATCAAGATCTATAGAGATAGATCAAGACGCTTAATTGGACTTTCACAAAGCACATACCTTGATAAGATATTGAAGAAGTTCAAAATGGATCAGTCAAAGAAAGGGTTCTTGCCTGTATTACAAGGTGTGAAGTTGAGTAAGACTCAATGCCCGACCACTGCAGAAGATAGAGAGAAAATGAAAGTAATTCCCTATGCCTCAGCCATAGGATCTATCATGTATGCAATGCTGTGTACCAGACCTGATGTGTGCCTTGCTATAAGTCTAGCAGGGAGGTACCAAAGTAATCCAGGAGTGGATCACTGGACAGCGGTCAAAAACATCCTAAAGTATCTGAAAAGAACAAAGGATATGTTTCTCATTTATGGAGGTGACAAAGAGCTCGTCGTAAACGGTTACGTCGATTCTAGCTTTGACACTGATCCGGATGACTCAAAGTCACAAACCGGATATGTATTTTTATTGAACGGTGGAGCTGTCAGTTGGTGCAGTTCCAAGCAGAGCGTCGTGGCGGGATCTACGTGTGAAGCGGAATACATAGCTGCTTCGGAAGCAGCAAATGAAGGAGTCTGGATGAAGGAGTTCATATCCGATTTAGGTGTAATACCTAGTGCATCGGGTCCAATGAAAATCTTTTGTGACAACACTGGAGCCATAGCCTTGGCGAAGGAATCCAGGTTTCACAAGAGAACAAAGCACATCAAAAGACGCTTCAATTCCATCCGCGATCTAGTCAAGGAGGGAGACATAGAGATTTGCAAAATACATACGGATCTGAATGTTGTAGATCCGTTGACTAAGCTTCTTCCACGGGCAAAACATGATCAGCACCAAGACTCCATGGGTGTGAGGATCATCACTTTGTAATCTAGATTATTGACTCTAGTTCAAGTGGGAGACTGAAGGAAATATGCCCTAGAGGCAATAATAAAGATGTTATTTGTATTTCCTTATATCATGATAAATGTCTTTTATTCATGCTAGAATTGTATTAACCGGAAACTTAGTACATGTGTGGATACATAGACGAAACAGTTTCTCCCTAGTATGCCTCTACTAGACTAGCTCATTGATCAAAGATGGTTATGTTTCCTAGCCATAGACATGAGTTGTCATTTGATCAACGGGATCACATCATTAGGAGAATGATGTGATGGACAAGACCCATCCGTTAGCATAGCACTATGATCGTTTAGTTTTACTGCTATTGCTTTCTTCATGACTTATACATGTTCCTATGACTATGAGATTATGCAACTCCCGAATACCGTAGGAACACCTTGTGTGCTATCAAACGTCACAACGTAACTGGGTGATCATAAAGATACTCTACAGGTGTCTCCGAAAGTATTCGTGGTGTTGGCATAGATCAAGATTAGGATTTGTCACTCCGAGTGTCGGAGAGGTATCTCTGGGCCCTCTCGGTAACACACATCACAATAAGCCTTGCAAGCAAAAGACTAATGAGTTAGTCACGAGATGATGTGTTACGGAACGAGTAAAGAGACTTGCCGGTAACGAGATTGAACTAGGTATAGAGATACTGACGATCGAATCTCGGGCAAGTAACATACCGATGACAAAAGGAACAACGTATGTTGTTATGCGGTTTTGACCGATAAAAGATCTTCGTAGAATATGTAGGAGCCAATATGAACATCCAGGTTCCGCTATTGGTTATTGACCGGAGATGAGTCTCGGTCATGTCTACATAGTTCTCGAACCCGTAGGGTCCGCACGCTTAACGTTTGATGACGATCGGTATTATGAGTTTATGAGTTTTGATGTACCGAAGGTAGTTCGGAGTCCCGGATGAGATCACAGACATGACGAGGAGTCTCGGAATGTCCAAGACATAAAGATTCATATATTGGACGACTATATTCGGACACCGGAAGTGTTCCGGAAAAGTTTCGGATTTAACGGGATTGCCGGAGGGGGTTATCGGAACCCCCTACGAGGGGGGATGGTCCATAGTGGGCCTTAAGGGAAAGAGAGAGGCAACCCATAGGGCTGGCCGGCGCCCCACCTAGGGTTCCTAGTTGGACTAGGATTGGGGGGGGGCGCCACCTCTCCTTTTTCCTTTCCCTCTCTTCCTTCTTTTGGTGATTCCTACTAGGAATAGGATTGCAATCCTATTCCTAGTAGGATTGCAACCCTAGCCGCACCAAACAAGGGCCGGCCGGCCTCCCCCCTTGCTCCTTTATATACGGGGGCAGGGGGCACCCAAAGACACACAAGTTGAATTGTTCCAGCCGTGTGCGGTGCCCCCCTCCACAGAAACACACCTCGGTCATACCGTCGCGGTGCTTAGGCGAGGCCCTGCGCCGGTGAATACATCATATCCATCACCACGCCGTCGTGCTGAGGAAACTCTCCCGTGAAGCTCAACTGGATCAAGAGCTCGTGGGACGTCATCAAGCTGAACGTGTGCTGAACGCGGAGGTGTCGTACGTTCGGTGCTTGATCAGTTGGATCGCGAAGAAGTTCGACAACATCAACCGCGTCACTTGACGCTTCCGCTCCCGGTCTACGAGGGTACGTAGACACACTCTCCCCTCTCGTTGCTATGCATCTAGTAGATAGATCTTGCGTGATCGCAGGAAATTTTTTAAAATACTACGTTCCCCAACAGTCACTGTGGCCGCCGGCCAGACCTTCGCGAGACCGGGTTCCACGCGGACCCAAGGCAACACCTAGTTGGATTTCATGAACCCGAGTGAGGTGTCGCTGTGCACCGAACCCACCCCGCCGCCTCCTTGGCCTTCCTCTCCTCAGCCGCCATGATGCTCCGCGACGACGAGTAGCTGTGTTTTTGCGACAACCGAGGTAGTGGAGGAGGCGCCTCGCGCCATCACGATCGCTGGTGGTACCTCCTTCTTCATGGACTTGCCGCGCCAGACGTGGCGCATTGGCAACGCTGGCTAGTCGATGTAGCCGTAAAGGCCGTGCGGCGGCAACATTGGCCCTTCCTTTGCTCGGCATCCGATTTGGATTTAGAAGCTGCACTAGGGCGTGGGGTGGAGGAATGTCAGCTTTGCATTCACCCGTCAGATTGGCGGCGGCGTTGACTCCTCCTTGATGTGGGTTCGCGGCGTGCGGCGGCGGACCATGGTCATGAAGCGGCCACTTGTCATGAGCTCCATTTGCCACTGCTACTTATCATGTGTGACCGCCGCCTTTGCGAGGAGGGTCAGCTCCTCCTCTTCATCACCTGAGGAGATGATGATCTCTCCTCAGAGGATCCGATCGTTGTGGAGGTCGAGGGCCCTGGAGAATGACAGCGGCGTGCCAGGATCTGGATTCGGAAGGGGCAAATTTGACTATTTTGACCTGTTGTTGCAATCAATTCACAGAATGAACTGCCCGCGAAACTATTTCACAGTCATAACCTTTTTTTGTAGCGCCTGCCACGAAGGCGCTGCACCCTACTGTGTAGCGCCTGGCATGGAGGCGTTGCAAGCCTGTGCATCGTGGCAGCCCCCGGGCCCGCACCCCGCCGTGCAGCGCCTCCCAACTAGGCGCCACACAATGTAATGTGCAGCGCCGCCGAGCCAAGCGTTGCACTATGACTTATCCAATCGCCGCGCGCAGGCCCAATCCCCACCCCCTTGCAGGTACACCGGCGGCTGCTGGATCCTCTCCTCCCCCTCTCTCAATCTCAATCCCAATAAGCTTCAGATCTGAGGGTTTTGTCCGTGGATTTCTTCACCCTTCGATCCTACAAGGTACACTCCTCCGATCCCCTTATTTCTATCCATACATTTTTTTTGAAGATTTGTGTAATCCTTTTTTGATTAGATTAGAATCTTGCATATGTGGGATTTATGATTTGTAGATGATTTATAAGATATATGTAACCTTAGTGTAGTTAGTATGTATTGAAAAAAAACTCTTCTATGTTGGAAACCTACATTATGTTAGATTTTATTAGATGTTATTTTACATGAGTTAGATGAATTTAAGAGAGGGGGAGGATGATGTTAGTGTAGTTAGTATTCAAGTAGGCTTAGTTTAGTTCTTTTGTATTCATAAGATGATGTTATTTATATGGTTTGAGAAGAAAGCATTTTTTCAAATTTTGCATGTAGTAGCCGTAGTTTCGTTTTTGTGTATTCAAAAGTTAATCGTGTTGAATACCTTTTTTCAATTTTTTTCAAATGGTTAGGATGATGGATTGGCTTCTCGATGATCACTGGGACAAACAACACCGGTCTTACGCTATGTCCGTGGATCAACGGGTAATAATGAAAGTTGCCGGTGTTAATTATTTCGTTATTTTTCAAACACATACCCCAGATTTAATGATTTGTTTGTTTTGCTTGTAGGAGCTTGCACCTCTGAAGCTTCGGGCTCACAGAGTCAACCTTGGGTGGATGCGCTATGATGAGCGCTACACACCGTATGTTAGGGAGACAGAACTTCTCCCTTTCATTCAGTTGGTCAGCCGGTCGACGCCACCCAACAATGCTCCGGCACTCACCGCGCTCATTGATCACTGGAGGCCGGAGACGCACAGTTTCCATCTGCGGACCGGGGAGATGACGGTGACGCTTCAGGATATAGCAATGATCACTGGTCTTCCTGTCGATGGCATTCCTTTATGTATGAGCACTGATTCAGATGGGTGGCGCGAGCAGATGCATGCCCTTATCGGTATGGTTCCTCCAGAGCCTCAGGAACCAGAAGTTGAAGGCAAGAAGAAGGAAAGAGTCGCAGCCGGTGCCCCTTACACCTGAATTACTACGCACTTTGGTACTTGCCCTTTGGAGGCTGATGAGGACACGGTGAAGACACATGCTCGTGTCTACATGTGGTATGTGATATCCAGGACTATGTTTGCTGATGGCACAGGAAAGAATGCTCCATGGATGTGGCTGAAGGCGTTGACCAGAGGCGGAGGCACTGGGGGGCGAGCGGGGGCCAGATCCCCCCTATGGATCGGCCCCCCTAACAAGTTGCAACGGGGACTACGTAGTATTATGCTTAATTACTCCGGCCATTAGAAAGGAATGGGCTAAGCTAATGTCAAGCACAAAATGAATTTGTACACGTCAAGAAAGGGCCAGGCTGCACGGAGGCAGGCGCTGCACATGTCTTTATGTGTCCAGAGAGCAACAGAAGTTTTTTTATGTGTCCAGAGAGCAACAGAAGTTTCTGTTGTTCTCTGGAGACATACATATCTCTGTTGCTCTCTGGACACATACAGACATGTGCAGCGCCTAGCCCACAGGCGTTGCACTATACAGTGCAGCGCCTGTGAGCTAGGCGCTGCACAGGTCTGTATATCTTTGTTGCTCTCTAGACACATACAGACATGTGCAGCGCCTAGCCCACAGGCGTTGCACTATACAGTGCAGCGCCTGTGAGCTAGGCGCTGCACAGGTCTGTATATCTCTGTTGCTCTCTGGACACATACAGACATGTGCAGCGCCTAGCCCGTAGGCGTTGCACTGTACAGTGCAGCGCCTGTGAGATAGGCGCTGCACTGTACTTACTGTTTTTTTTATTTGCAAACTTAGTGCGACGATGCCAAGTACGATTGATACATTGCAAGTAAAGAACTGTGGATAGATCATATGCATAAAGTACTTCACGAAACATAGTTGTCCACAACACATAGTACTTCACGACACATAGTTATTTATACTACATAGTACTTCACGATACAACCAAATAGAGAAGGAGACATAGTAGTTCACCATAAATACTAGTTCACAACCAAATCGAGGAGGGCACATAAGGTGTTCACAACCACATAGTAGTTCACGACATAGCTCTATTGCGTAGAGCAAGGCCCCTTTCCCTTCTTCTTCTTCCTCTCTTCTTCCTCTTCCTCCTCCCTTTTCCTTATGAGACGAGCCTCCTTAACCACCCTCTCCATGAACATCTGATTCTCCCTCTCTTTTTTGCAGCTTCAAATGCCCAAAGCTTCTCACATTTCTCTTCAAAATCCTTCTGACGCTTCTTCGCTGCCTCCTCACATCTCCTCACCAACGCTTGCTCCCTAGCTCGCATCGCCTCACTCGCTCTTTGTTTTTCCTCCCACTTCTTCTGAAGCTCATCTTCCTTCTTCTTCTTTAGCTTGGTTGCATCCTCCTCTCTAAGCTTCTTCACAGCCTTCTCCCACCATCCCGCCATATCATCTTCGCCATCCTCCTTCATTGTTGGTTTGTTGGGTTGGGAAGCCGCCATACCTACAATGAGTGAAACATAATGGTTAGTAAGAACAAATTAAAGCAAATGTAAAACAAGAACATATGAAAAAGAAAACATATAAGAAAGATAACATATGAAAAAGAAAACATATGAAAAAGAAGACATATAAAAAAAGACATACGGAAATGGTCCATTGAGGTATCCAACCATTCCTCTATAACGAACTTGCCCTTGTCCATCACCACGACCACGAGCTCTACCACCACCACCACCACGGCCTCTTGTAAGTCCAAGTTGCCGACCTCTTTGTTGTCTATATCCTCTTTGGCTACCACTTGGTTGGCTTGGCACTTGTTGGCTACCACTTGGTTGGCTTGGCACTTGTTGGCTACCACTTGGTTGCATTGGCACTTGTTGGCTACCACTTGGTTGCCTTGGCACTTGTTGGCTACCGCTAGGTTGGATAGAACGTGGTTGCCTTCGCACTTGTTGCCTAGCTCTTGGTTGGCTTGGCACTTGTTGGCTACCACTTGTTTGGGTCCCTTGTGTAGCTCCTTGTTGGCTTGTGCTTGCATCATTTTTCTTGGACCTTTTCCTTGGTTTGGGACATTTTCTTTGGTTGTGGCCTTGACCTTTGCACCGCCCACAACGTGAGCTATCACGAGGCTCTTGGAATTGGTCGTTGCCCGCTTCGCCCCGGCCACCATGGCCCCATCCGTCCATGTCGCCTCTAAGACGCTTTGTCTTACGTCTACCCCGTTTAACAACCTTCAACTCCGGATCCGGCCATAGTTGAACTCCATGGTACTCCGGCCATTGTGATTGGTCCAAGTAAGGGTGAAAGCGGGGAGCCCATGTTTTCTTGACCGTCATGATTGAGAACTCCGACTCCCGCACGGTGCGTGGGTGGTTGATGTTCACATTCCGAACGCGACCGGCGGTATACAAGTGTGAGCAAGGGAGATGAAGCAACAATGGCCTCCCGCAAGTGCAATCACATTGTGTCAACGACACCTTGAAAGCCCGACCTCCGTGTTGCCGGCCATCGTTTGTGGTTCCTCCTGGCTCTTTCACTTCGTACTTCCACTCTTCATTGTCATATAATATAGCTTCTTCTGAGTCCGCCTTCCGTGATTGAAATACCAACCATTCATCAACCTTGGGTGGGAACTTGTACTTGTACTTGCGCGGGTTCTCACTCGCTATCTGTGCATCAGTTTCCATCGAGTACTTTAAAAAGTACGCATTCATCTTGTCAAATGTGTATTGAACTATTGCCGTCACGGGTAATCCACGTGCACCTTTGAGCACCCTATTGAAGCACTCGGCCATATTGCTTGTCATTTGACCGTATCTCTGGCCATCTTCATCAAAAGCACGTGCCCACTTGTTCCGGTATTGAATGTGCCTATTGAGAAAGTCTTGACCCCCGGGATCAAGTTTTTTGTGTGCGAGCAATTTGTTGTACAAATAGGCGAAGCGCTTGTCGGAGAAAGCGAGACAACAATCTTGAAGATCATCGGCCAACTCCTTAAGGCCACATGCCCTATAGAAGTTCGAACAAAAGTGCCTCATGCACCATCGATGGTGCAACGGTGCATGACCGGGAATGTCAATCTCCACCGCGTTAAGAATTCCTTGATGCCGATCCGATATGACACATATTCCCCTTTGAGCGGGTAACACCTTTGTCCTCAGAAGACGCAAAAACCACTCCCAATTGTCGTTGTTCTCCACCTCAACCAAAGCTAATGCCAATGGCAACACCCGGTTGTTGGCATCACTTGCTATCGCAACCAACAAGGTGCCCTTGTATTGTCCGGTCAAGAACGTGCCATCAATGGCGATGACCGGCCTACAGTGTTCGAAAGCCCTCAAGCATTGCTCGAACGCCCAAAATGCACGGCCAAATACTCGGACTTTCCTTCCTTCATGAACAGTTGTTTGGTGCCCATGAGGCTCGACAACATGAACCATGCCCGGGTTTGTTGTGGCCATGGCTACCAACAACCTAGGGATTCGGTTGTATGCTTCCTCCCAAGTACCATACAACATCTTAAATGCGGCTTGCTTCGCCTTCCATGCCTTGTCGTACTTCACCTTGTAATGAAATATGGCTTTCACAAGATCAATGACATGTTGGACGCTCATTGTTGGAAGTGTGGATATTGAGTTGGACAACCTGTAAGCAATGAACTCGGACGTGAGTTGTTTGTGGCCTTCAGACACGATCTTGCCATCCACCCTTTTGCCTTGGCACATGTGAGTTGGCACACAACTCACTACATGCCAAGTTGGACATCCTTTCCATGGTCTTGCACGCACAATCCATGGACATTTTTCATCTTCACTTGCACATGCAACCGTGTAGCGCACATTGATGTTCGAGTGCACCACCTTGTGTGGACGATAATGCGTAACCGAGTAGTTGTCCAGCCACATCTTCAATTCCAACAAGGTTTTGAACTTAGACCCTTTAGCCATCCGGTTGTCGTCTCCCATATCACGGTGAGAGCTTGGCATAACACCGAGAGATATACATTGGCCACCATCTACCATGTCTTCATCCGCGAGACTAACATCCTTGAACAATTTAATACGATGATCCCGACGGAATACCTTCTCGAAAGCTTTGGCCTCCTTCACCGTGAACCCCCTCCGCATCAACTTCTTCATCGGGACCATCGTCATCCGAGTCCGATGCATATGCACGGGAAAAAGGGATGGATTGGTCCATTGTCTCTTGCAAATGATATTTGTCGAGATCACCCACATTGTTGGCATGGAGATCAACTTCATTGTCATCGTCCGCATAATCATAATTGTCCTCTTCCTCTTCCAAAGCTTCATCTTGGTTGTTTGTAAACGGACTCAATGTTTGACGCACTTCTTGGGTCAAAAGAGGTTCATCAATTTCATCTCGCTTCAAGGGTGGTGGCCTACTATGAACCAAAAGAGGTTCATCAATTTCATCTCGCTTCAAGGGTGGTGGCCTACTATGAACCAAAAGAGGTTCATCAATTTCATCCCGCTTCAAGGGTGGTGGGCTACTATGAACCAAAGGGGAAGGTTTCCGGTTCAAGTCCAAATGCAAACTTGAATCAACCTTCTTCGTTGCAAATAACTCAAGAGCCTTGTCAAGTGATTCGGCCACCGTTTCCTTGTATGCAACCCAACGTTGCTCCGAGTTGACGCGCATTGTCTTCCAACGGACGTGCATTCCAAAGCCTACATTATGCCTTCCCTACAACTCAAAGATATCACTAAGGTCCATCCAATTCAATTCTTTCCTAACTTGTTGCAAGAGCTCCGCATAGCTAGGACTACTATCAAACACAATGTCAAGCTCATCCGGGTCCGGTTCAATATTTCCTTTCAAAAATGCGTCTTTGTCCCCATGATGAACAAACACACATGTTCTTCCCATCCCTATAAGCATTCCAAAAACACAAGGTAACATTGCTTTCATGAGTACTAAATGCAAAGATTAACAAAGAATAGAAACCCTAATATATATATCAAACAACAACCCTAACCATAACCCTAACCATAACTATAACCTAACCCTAACAACAACATAACAACACCCATAAGAACACCCATAAGAACACACATAGAACACCCCAAATCACTAAATCTCACTTCTCCATGCAAATCACTAGATCCAAACAAAACTATGGTTTCCCCAAACTAGCAACATTTGGGCAATTTGATAACATTACTTGGATCAAAACAAGGGGATCGGAGGTGATTACCTTTAGGGAGGGCTTGACTTCGAAATCCATGGACAAATTCTTCAAATAAGCAAGATTTGAGAGAGGATTTGAGAGGGGAAGAGAGTGGGAGAGGGGCCTAAGCTCGGGTGGGGGAGTGGGAGAGAGTGTGAGTGGGGGAGTGGGGGTCCAGCGCGGCGATTGGATAAGTCATAGTGCAGCGCCTGGCTCGGAGGCGCTGCACATTACATTGTGTGGCGCCTAGCTGGGAGGCGCTGCACGGCGGGGTGCGGGCCCGGGTGCTGCCGCGGTGGACAGGCGTGCAACGCCTCCGAGCCAGGCGCTACGAAAAAAGGTTATGGCTATGAAATAGTTTCACGGGCAGTTCATTCTGTGAATTGATTGCAATAACAGGTCAAAATAGTCAAATTTGCCTTCGGAAGAAGACCCGAGCCGCCGTCTATCAACACAGAGACCCACGAGGCCACGACTTCGGCATGGTGCAGTGCGATGTGAATGGTGTGGTGTGGACACCGACGCGTGTTTCACTGTTTGGGGCAGAGAGCCGAGCGTTGCAAAAAGGAACCAGATGTGATATTCTTTCAAACAAGGTTCATTCTATGCTGAAGTTGCCATAAAGGTCAAAACAATAATTTTATCGCCCCAGTTACTAATCTGGCCATCTCGGTCATGCCAGCTGGGTCGGCCCGTTGGCACGCCAGCATGACACGTGTCAGGCACAACACATGCTAGATGGGTCTTGCCCCGACAGCTAGGCGGGGCACGCGGGAAGACACGACACGACTCACTTATATTTTTATCCTTTTTAATATGTATGGGTTAAAAACAACCAGTAGGCTGAAAGTGGCCCCAAAAAACTGCCTAGTAGGCCGGCACATGGGCTAGTGTGTCCTCCGATTAGCTAAGCGGTCGTGCATGGTAGCTAGGGGCAACACCGAAATCACATACGCGTATACACTCAACCCTATGAACGCATACATGTACACCTTATCCCTATGAGCATATCCGAGAGACTGAGCTGGCATATTATCTTGAGATTTTACGAAGTCACCGTAGGCGTCTCGTACTCGACGGGAACGTCTCCTCCACTGAAAGCATGTCGCCGGAAATCCTGAAATAAATCCAGGATATATGCGAGCATCATGATTTGAACCCTGATAGGATGGGGATACCACTGTCCATCTAACCAACTCAACCACATGTTGATTCGCCCCAAACCCTCATGTTGCAACAAGTGACGCGATGTATGTGCGTCACTTGTCGCAACCTAGACGTTTTTCCTTTTTTCGTAGATCAGTTCACTACTAGGAAAAGGCCTATTAATGGCGCACCTAATTTGGCCATTAATGACGCATTAGTGGTGCGCCATTACTAGCACGCCATTAGTATATTTTACTAATGGCGCACCTCTGGTGCGCCATTAGTATCTGGTATACTAATGGCGCACCGCAGATGCGCCATTAGTATGCACAGAAGTGCGCCATTAGTATGCCTCCCAGGGGCCATGTGTAGCCAGGTGCTTTGGCATACTAATGGCGCACTCTGCTGTGATGCGCCATTAGTATGAATATTAGGGTTTTTTATTTTTTAATTTTCTGTTTTTTGCACAGGTTATGCATATATATAAATATAATTTCTCGTGGAGCCAACATATATGGTACACACATCGAAACTATTAGAATCTACTCCCTCCGTTCCGATTTACTCGTCGTGGTTTTAGTTCAAATTTGAACTAAAACCACGACGAGTAAATCGGATCGGAGGGAGTATATAATAGCTCATAGAACAACTTAGCATCATGCATCATCGATCATAATAATAATAAAAACTCAACATTGGTATTAAATATTAAGTCTTACACATCATTATCGACCATACAACTTCTACTACGTAGCAATTTTCTAAGGTAAAATGGCATAAAACAAGATGGCATTTGTCTCTAAATCAATTAGATTTAAAGGGCCATTATGGAGAACGCAGATTATCTTGTCTCCATTTCTTGCCCTTCTCACTCTATTGCTTCCAAGTACCTCCTTACGAGTTTTTGTTATTTTTCGCCATTCTTTGATTCTCATTCCTTTATTTGTAGAAGAAATCCGATATGGACACGTGTGATTTGTAGGTTCACCTGGCAGAATGTTTAAAACTTGTAGTTGACCAGATTGAAACATGACATGAGGCACACAGTCACTAGGGAGAATCTGTTGCAAAACATAGTAAGACTTCGTAGTTAGCATTGTAGTTCAGTTCGACAAGAACTAATGCAAAACATGCACGAATGTCGTAATAGTAAAAAAAATCTTACCATGGTATCTTCATTGATATTAACGTAGTTCAAGACGTGCACCAGTGGGACGTATTGACCATATTGTGGATCAATATTACGATATTGAATGTAATCCACAAGAAAGGAATAAAAGAAGATGATCTGCTCTTTGTCCTTATAAGTACATTCTGAGCCAGGGGTGTAGTAGGCTTAGCAGAAAAATTAACAGCAACACGTTTCAAGCCATTCATCAAAGTATGGCTTGCCTACAAAAATTTAAACTATTTTGATTTGATGCAATTGCTGTCATTTGCCTTCAAGTGTAACTAGTCTAACTAGTCTAACTACTGAAACTACTCCAAGTCCAACCAGAACAAAACGATATCAATGTCAAATTGTTGCTATGCATAAGATTGCTTGCTTCTTACAACATTGGAAGAGCTATTGAAAGGAGGGGAATGGACTAATTAGTCAACTCAACAAGTAGGCTTGGAAGGCCCAATGAAATTGATTCAGGAATAGCAGGTGTTGGGTCAAATCATGTTCATAGTTTGTATCCTGCTGTATTTCATTTCTCTGCTGCTCAGTGCCGGACATGGATGCTGAGTGATAACCCAATCTCCCTCCAGTGATAACAATATTTAGCTTTGATGCACAGCTGATCAACACCTTTCATATAAAACAGTAAACGCCAATGGATTTCTCTTTCAAGGAAAGGTGCAAAACAGAAGCACGCAATTGCAGTTAGGAATTTAGGGAATAGACATGGGGTTGTCAGGGCGGTGGAATCACCAAATCTCACACACATAGCTAAACTGGACACGACCTAACACAGCGATATCGATAACATCTGCCTAAAGAGACTACCTATGGGATTAATTGATCGTAAAATGTAAGATAATCTTGACTTTTGACAAGCCAAAAGACAAGCATACATACCACTGTTCAAAGCCACTTCGACACTAAACCTGAAAACACTAATCATGCCTCCTTCACAAACAGCATACAACTAACTGCGAAAACGATGTTAAAAGCTATAAATTTACAGAGCGAGTGATCCCCGACGGAAATGGAAGTAGCTAAACGAATGTCAGGAGGGGCTGGCGGATCGAGCGGGGAGGGGGGCGGTGGGTGTGGTAAGCGGCGCACCTGGACTGCGAAACCCTCGAGGAGGTCCTTCTCGACGGTGCCGCGAGCAATCACGGCGGAGGCCGACGGCGGCGCTCCCTTCACGTGCCCCGAGTGGCCCTCGTCGGCTCCGAGCAATCACGGCGGAGGCCGGGTTAGGAAGCGTCGAGGCCGGGGCGTCGGGGGCGAGGGCGTCGACGGTGAGGGAGAGAGAGGCGTCGGGGAGAGGGGGGCGAGGG
>LR738710.1:4783471-4868262 GCA_902687465.1 Secale cereale | reverse complement strand
AGAGAGAGAGAGAGAGAGAGAGAGAGAGAGAGAGATCAAACACATAGCTACTGGTGCATACCCTCAGCCCCGAGGGTGGACTACTCCTCCCTCGTCATGGAGAGTGATACGTCCATTTTTGCATCATGCTTATATGTTGATATTTATTGCATTATGGGCTGTTATTATATGTTTTGTCATAATACTTATGCCTTTTCTCTCTTATTTTACAAGGTTTACATGAAGAGGGAGAAAGCCGGCAGCTGGAATTCTGGGCTGGAAAAGGAGCAAACTCTAGAAACCTATTCTGCACAACTCCAAAAGCCTCGAAACTTCACAAAACTCTGTTTCAAAAAATATAAAAAATATCTGGCAAAATAAGATCACGAGGGGGGCCACCTGCTGTCCACGAGGGCGGGGGGGCGCCCCCTCTCTGGGCGCGCCCCCTGTCTCGTGGGCCCACCGACGGCCCCCCGATGCCCATCTTCTCCTATATGAGGTGTTTTGACCTGGAAAAAATTAGAAGGAGGCTTTCGGGACCAGACGCCGCCGTCTCGAGGCGGAAACCAATCTAGGGCTCCGGAAGAGCTGTTCTGCCGGGGATACTTCCCTCCAGGAGGGGGAAATCGTCACTGCCGTCATCACCAACAACTCTCCCATCTTGGGGAGGGCTATCTTCATTAACATCTTCACCAGCACCGTCTCCTCTCAAACCCTAGTTCATCTCTTCTATCCAATCTTTGTACCCAAACCTCAGATTGGTACCTGTGGGTTCCTAGTAGTGTTGATTACTCCTTGTAGTTGATGCTAGTTGGTTTATTTGGTGGAAGATCATATGTTCAGATCCATTATGCATATTAATACCCCTCTGATCATGAACAATATTATGTCTTGTGAGTAGTTACTTTTGTTCCTGAGGACATGGGAGAAGTCTTGCTATAAGTAGTCATGTGAATTTGGTCTTCGTTCGGTATTTTGATGAGATGTATGGTGTCTCTCCTCTAGTGGTGTCATGTGAACGTCGACTACATGACACTTCACCATTATTTGGGCCTAGAGGAAGGCATTGGGGAGTAATAAGTAGATGATGGGTTGCTAAAGTGACAGAAGCTTAAACCCTAGTTTATGCGTGGCTTCGTACGGGGCTGATTTGGATCCATTTGTTTCATGCTATGGTTAGGTTTACCTTAATACTTCTTTTGTAGTTGCGGATGCTTGCATTAGAGGTTAATCATAAGTGGGAGGCTTGTCCAAGTAAGGACATCACCCAAGCACCGGTCCACCCACATACCAAATTATCAAAGTACCGAACGCGAATCAGATGATCGTGATGAAAACTAGCTTGACGATAATTCCCATGTGTCCTCGGGAGCGCTTTCCTTTATATAAGAGTTTGTCCAGGCTTGTCCTTTGCTACAAAAAGGATTGGGCCACCTTGCTGCACCTTATTTACTTTTACCTTTTGTCACTTGCTTTCAATTACCATGACAAAACTATCTGTTACCTATAATTTCAGTGCTTGCAGAAAATACCTTACTGAAAACTGCCTATCATCTCCTTCTGCTCCTCGTTAGGTTCGACACTCTTACTTATCGAAAGGACTACCATAGATCCCCTACAATTTTGGGTCATCAAGACTCTTTTTTGGCGCCGTTGCCGGGGAGTGAAGTGCATTTGGTAAGGAAATATTTATATAGTGTGCTGAAATTTATTGTCACTGGTTACTATGGCTCATAATACTTTGAGGGGCTTGTTCGGGGTATCTTCACCCTGAATAGAAGACCAAAGAGTTGCTCCTCAACCTACTGCACCTACTAAAAATGTTTGTTTTAAAATTCCTTCGGGTATGATAGAGAAACTGCTTGAAAATCCTTTTACAGGAGACGGAACACTGCATCCCGATTTACACCTAATCTATGTGGATGAAGTTTGTGGATTATTTAAGCTTGCAGGTATGCCCGAGGATGTTATCAAGAAGAAGGTCTCCCCTTTATCTTTGAAGGGAGATGCATTGACATGGTTTAGGCTATGTGATGATATTGGATCATGGAACTATAATCGTCTGAAGCTGGAATTTCATCAGAAGTTCTACCCTATGCACTAGGTTCATCGTGATCGTAATTATATTTATAATTTTTGGCCTCGTGAAGGAGAAAGCATCGCTCAAGCTTGGGGGAGGCTTAAGTCAATGTTATATTCATGCCCCAATCATGAGCTCTCAAAAGAAATGATCATTCAAAACTTTTATGCTCGACTTTCTCTCAATAATCGCTCCATGCTCAATACTTCTTGTTCTGGCTCTTTTATGATGAAGACTGTTGAATTCAAATGGGATTTATTGGAAAGAATTAAACGCAACTCTGAGGATTGGGATCTCGACAAAGGTAAGGAGTCAGGTATGACCCCTAAGTTTGATTGTGTTAAAGCTTTTATGGATACCGATGTTTTTCGTGAGTTTAGCACTAAGTATGGACTTGACTCTGAGATAGTAGCTTCTTTCTGTGAATCATTTGCTACTCATGTTGATCTCCCCAAGGAGAAGTGGTTTAAATACCATCCCCCTATTGAAGTAAAAGTAGTTGAACCTATTAAAGTTGAAGAAAAGACTATCACGTATAATGTTGATCCTATTATTCCTACTGCTTATATTGAGAAACCACCTTTCCCTGTTAGGATAAAGGATCATGCTCAAGCTTCAACTGTAGTTCGTAAGAGTAATACTAGAACACCTACACCCTTTGAGCAAATTAAAGTTGAACCTAGTGTTGCTATGGTTAAAGATCTGTTGGTAGAAGATTTAGATGGACATATTATTTACCTCCAAGAAGAGTCTGCTAGAATAGCCAAACCCAATGCTAGGAATAAACATAGACCTATTCTAGGCTTGCATGTTATCTCTGTTAAGATAGGAGATCATTGCTATCATGGTTTATGTGACGTAGGTGCTAGTGCAAGTATTATCCCTCTTACCTTATATCGAGAAATTATGCATGACATTGCACCTGTTGAGTTAGAAGGGATTGATGTTACTATTAAGCTTGCTAATAGAGACACTGTTTCACCAGTTGGGATTGTTCGAGATGTTGAAGTCTTGTGCGAGAAGGTTAAATACCCTGCTGATTTTCTTATTCTTAGTTCCCCACAAGATGAATTTTTTCCCATTATATTTGGTAGACCCTTCTTGAATACTGTTAATGCTAAGATAGACTGCGTGGAAGATATTGTTACTGTTGGAATAGGGGATATGTCTCATGACTTTAACTTTGCTAAATTCCGTAGACAACCCCTTGATAAAGAACTACCTATCAAGGATGAAATTATTGGTCTTGCTTCTATTGCTGTGCCTCCTAATGATCCTTTAGAACAATACTTGCTAGACCACGAAAATGATATGCATATGAATGAGAGAAGGTAAATAGATGCAATATTCTTTAATCAGGGACCCATATTGAAAAACAACTTGCCTGTTGAAATCCTAGGGGATCCTCCTCACCCAAGGGTGATCCCGTGTTTGAACTTAAACCTTTACTTGATAATATTAAGTATGTTTATCTTGATGAAAAGAAGATATATCATGTTATTATTAGTGCTAACCTTTCAGAACAGGAAGAAGAAAACTATTGAAAACTCTGAAGAAGCATCATGCTGCTATTGGATATACTCTGGATGATCTTAAGGGCATTAGTCCCACTTTATGCCAACACAAGATAAAATTGGAAGAAAATGCCAAACCGGTTATTGATCATCAGCGACGGTTAAATCCTAAGATGAAAGAAGTGGTAAGGAAGGAAATACTAAAGCTTCTAGAGGCAGGTATTATCTATCCAGTTGCTGATAGCCAGTGGGTAAGTCATGTCCATTGTGTCCCTAAGAAGGGAGGTATGAATGTCGTTCCTGATGATAAAGATGAATTGATCCCGCAAAGAATAGTTACAGGTTATAGGATGGTAATTGATTTCCGTAAGTTAAATAAAGCTACTAAGAAAGATCATTACCCCTTGCCATTTATTGATCAAATGCTAGAAAGGTTATCCAAACATACTCATTTTTTGCTTTCTAGATGGTTATTCTGGTTCCTCTCAAATACCTGTGTCAAAAGGGGATCAAGAAAAGACCACTTTTACTTGTCCTTTCAGTACCTTTGCTTATAGACGTATGCCTTTTTGTTTATGTAATGCACCTGCTACCTTTCAAAGATGCATGATGGCTATATTCTCCGACTTCTGTGAAAAGATTGTTGAGGTTTTCATGGATGACTTTTCCGTTTACGGAACTTCTTTTGATGATTGCTTAAGCAACCTTAATCGAGTTTTGCAGAGATGTGAAGACACTAATCTTGTGAATTGGGAGAAGTGCCACTTTATGGTTAATGAAGGCATTGTCTTGGGACATAAAATTTCTGAAAGAGGTATTGAAGTTGACAAAGCTAAAGTTGATTCTATTGAAAAGATGCCATGCCCTAAGGACATCAAAGGTATACGAAGTTTCCTTGGTCATGTTGGGTTTTATAAGAGGTTCATAAAAGACTTCTCCAAAATCTCCAGGCCTCTGACTAATCTCTTACAAAAATATATTCCTTTTGTCTTTGATGATGATTATCTAGAAGCATTTGAAAAATTTAAGAAAGCATTGATCTCTGCACCTATTGTCTAGCCTCCTGACTGGAATTTACCTTTTGGGATTATGTGCGATGCTAGCGATTATGCTGTAGGTGCTGTCTTAGGGCAAGGAGTTGATAAGAAATTGAATGTTATCCAGTATGCTAGTAAAACTCTAGATAGTGCCCAGAAAAATTATGCTACTACTGAGAAAGAATTTTTAGTAGTTATATTTGCTTGTGATAAGTTTAGACCCTATATCGTTGATTCTAAAGTAATTATTCACACTGATCATGCTGCTATCAAATACCTTATGGAGAAGAAAGATGCTAAACCTAGACTTATTAGATGGGTTCTCTTGCTGCAAGGATTTGACTTGCATATTATTGATAGAAAGGGAGCTGATAACCCCGTTGCACACAACTTGTCTAGGTTAGAGAATATACTTGATGACCCACGACCTATTGATGATAGCTTTCCTGATGAACAATTAGCTGTCATAAATACTTTAGTAGACGTCAAGAAATGCCTATGAATTATTCACTTGTTATTGAACCATTTGATGTTTGGGGCTTTGATTATATGGGACCTTTCCTGCCTCTAATGGGCACACACATATTTTAGTTGCTGTTGATTACGTTACTAAGTGGGTAGAAGCTATTCCAACTAGTAGTGCTGATCATAACACCTCTATTATTATGCTTAAAGAAGTTATTTTCCCGAGGTTTGGAGTCCCTAGATACTTAATGACTAATGGTGGTTCACACTTTATTCATGGTGCTTTCCGTAAAATGCTTGCTAAATATGATGTGAATCATAGAATTGCATCCCCTTATCACCCACAGACTAGTGGTCAAGTAGAACTAAGTAATAGAGAGTTGAAATTAATTTTGCAAAAGACAGTTAATAGGTCTAGGAAGAATTGGTCTAAGAAACTTGATGATGCACTATGGGCCTATAGAACTGCATACAAAAATCCTATGGGTATATCTCTATATAAAATGGTTTATGGAAAAGCTTGTCACTTACCTCTTGAGCTAGAACATAAGGCATATTGGGCTATTAAAGAGCTCAATTACGATTTCAAACTTGCCGGTGAGAAGAGGTCATTTGACATTAGCTCTCTTGATGAATGGAGAACCCAGGCCTATGAGAATGCCAAGCTGTTTAAAGAAAAAGTTAAAAGATGGCATGACAAAAGGATACAAAAGCGTGAGTTTAACGTAGGTGATTATGTCTTGGTATACAACTCTCGTTTAAGATTTTTTGCAGGAAAGCTTCTCTCTAAGTGGGAAGGACCTTACATTATCGAGGAGGTCTATCGTTCCGATGCCATAAAAATTAACAACTTCGAAGACACAAATCCGAAGGTGGTGAACGGTCAAAGAATCAAACATTATATCTCAGGTAACCCTATAAATGTTGAAACAAATGTTATTGAAACCGTAACCCCAGAGGAATACATAAGGGACACTTTCCAGAACTATTCAGCCTCCGAAAAGGAAGAGGTGTGTGGTATAGTAAGTAAACCGACTCCAAAATAGCTCTAAAGGCAATTTTTCTCCGTTTTGGAATATTTAGAAAAATAGGAAAATAAGTAGCAGTCCGAAAGAGACACAAGGCGTCCACGAGGGTGGAGGGCGCGCCCCCCTTCCCTGGGCGCGCCCCCTGCCTCGTGGGCAGCTCGTGTGCCTCCCGGACTCCGATTTCTTGTATGTTACTCCTTTTGGTCGGTAAAAATTCATTATATATACTCCCGAAGGTTTTGACCTATGTATCATGCAAAAATCCTATGTTCTTGTTTCGAGCTGTTTTCTGCTAGGGTTTGCGAATCCAGGCAACATGTCGTCTCCCTCCTCCAACAATGAAGGCAACGATGCTTGGCTAATGAAGATAGATCTGAAGAGGGAAGGTCCTAAGGAGACCCACAAGGAGAAGAAGATCAAGAAGGAGGTGGAAGATCCAGCTCCGGCATTGGGAGAAGAAGACATCCATCAACCTCTTTACCTCAACTGAGATTGAAGCTTTCAGGATGATTGAGTTAGCTCAAATTAAAAACAAGCATCTCACAAGTGAAAATATTTTGTTGAAGGAATATATAGCTGCACTCAAAGGTATTATCCGCAAGCTGGAGGATCTTCTACGCTCGATATATGATGATCCGGCGTCACTACTTTCAACCCCATCATCACGACCACCGAAGAAAGAGACATAATCATATGGGTATGGGCACTCCCCTTGGCAACTGCCAAGCTTGGGGGAGTGACCCCGGTATCGTATCACCATCACTCCTATCTTTACCGTTTTTCTTAGTTCGATCCTTTTGGTAGTATCTTGATCTAGCAGAATAAAGTTAGCATGATCTAGTTGTGAGCTTTTGCCTTATGATCTTTACCCTTTGTAATCGAGTCCGTGAGCTATATAATAAAGATTAGTGTTGAGTCAAGGGCTTGATCTCCTCACTTTGGTCATGATAAAAAAGAAAGAAAACATAAAGAGTATCCAAGAGATCATATAGATCTTATGGGAAGTAATGACTTCACATATAAAGAGTATGATGAATAAAAGTTGTTGGGAGTTGACAAACATAGTTTTGGTCATCGTTGCAATTAATAGGAAGTAATAAAAGAAGAGAGGCTTCACATACAAATATACTGTCTTGGACATCTTTTATGATTGTGAGCACTCATTAAAGTATGACATGCTAAAGAGTTGATGTTGGACAAGGAAGACAACTTAATGGGTTATGTTTTCTTATATCCAAAATAAAGTATATTGTCACGGATCATCCAACATTTTGAGCTTGCCTTTCCCCCTCATGCTAGCCAAAACTCCTCGCACTATGTAGAGATACTACTTGTGATTCCATACATCCTTAAACCCAGTTTTGCCATGAGAGTCCACCATACCTACCTATGGATTGAGAAAGATCCTTCCAAGTAACTTGTCATGTTGCAAACTCGCTAAAATATGTATGATTTATTAGTGTGGAGGAAATAAGCTTTATACGATCTTGTGATATGGAAGTAATAAAAGTGACGGACTGCATAATAAAGGTCCTTATCACAAGTGGCAATATAAAGTGACGTTCTTCTGTGCTAAGACTTTGTGCATACAACCATAAAAACACATGACAACCTCTGCTTCCCTCTGCGAAGGGCCTATCTATTATTCTTGCCTTATAAGAGTCAAGGTGAAATTCACCTTTCCTTTTTACATTTTATCCTTTGGCAAGCACATTGTGTTGGAAAGATCCTGACATATATACCCACTTGGATGTAAGTTTTCATGGTCTATTACTGTTGACATTACCCTTGAGGTAAAAGGTTGGGAGGCAACACCATAAGCCCCTATCTTTCTCTGTGTCCGATTAAAACTCCATAAACATAATTATTGCGTGAGTGTGAGCAATTGTGAAAGACTATATGATAGTTGAGTATGTAGGCTTGCTGAAAAGCTCTTACATTGACTCTTTCCGATGTTACGATAAATTGCACTTGCTTCAATGACCGAGATCAAAGTTTGTTAGTTTTCAATGAAGTTTATGATTCATGCTTGATATAGTGAATGAATTGTTACTTTAGCATAAGAATCATATGACCTCATATTGGTACCGTGGGTTGCTAGTAGTGTTGATTACTCCTTGTAGTTGATGCTAGTTGGTTTATTTGGTGGAAGATCATATGTTCAGATCCATTATGCATATTAATACCCCTCTGATCATGAACAATATTATGTCTTGTGAGTAGTTACTTTTGTTCCTGGGGACATGGGAGAAGTCTTGCTATAAGTAGTCATGTGAATTTGGTCTTCGTTCGATATTTTGATGAGAAGTATGTTGTCTCTCCTCTAGTGGTGTCATGTGAACGTCGACTACATGACACTTAACCATTATTTGGGCCTAGAGGAAGGCATTGGGAAGTAATAATTATATGATGGGTTGCTAGAGTGACAGAAGCTTAAACCCTAGTTTATGCGTTGCTTCGTAAGGGGCTAATTTGGATCCATTTGTTTCATGCTATGGTTAGGTTTACCTTAATACTTCTTTTGTAGTTGCTTGCATTAGAGGTTAATCATAAGTGGGAGGCTTGTCCAAGTAAGGACAACACCCAAGCACCGGTCCACCCACATACCAAATTATCAAAGTACCGAACGTGAATCAGATGATCGTGATGAAAACTAGCTTGACGACAATTTCCATGTGTCCTCGAGAGGGCTTTCCTTTATATAAGAGTTTGTCCAGGCTTGTCCTTTGCTACAAAAAGGATTGGGCCACCTTGCTGCACCTTATTTACTTTTACCTTTTGTCACTTGCTATCAATTACCTTATCACAAAACTATCTGTTACCTATAATTTCAGTGCTTGCACAAAATACCTTACTGAAAACTGCCTATCATTTCCTTCTGCTCCTCGTTGGGTTCGACACTCTTACTTATCGAAAGGACTACGATAGATCACCTACACTTGTGGGTCATCAGAGAGCGCCGGGATGATGAAGATAGTCACCGGAGAGGGACCCCCCCTCCGACAGGGTGCCAGAACGGGTCTAGATTGGTTTTCGTTGGCAACAGAGGCTTTCGGTGGCGGAACTCTCGATCTAGGTTATTTTCCGGAGGTTTCTATATTTATAGGAATTTTTGGCATAGGTCTCACGTTAGGGGGGTCTCCGGGCTGTCCACGAGATAGGGGGCGCCACCACTTGGAGTGGGCGCGCCCCCCACCCTCGTGGGTAGCCCGTGACTCTCCTGGCCCAACTCTTTTACTTCGGGGGCTTCTTTTGGTCCAGAAAAAATCATCAAAAATTAGCACGTCAATTGGACTCCGTTTGATATTCCTTTTCTGTAAACTCAAAAACAAGGAAAAAACAGAAACTGGCACTGGGCTCTGGGTTAATAGGTTAGTCCCAAAAATCATATAAAAGTGTATATAAAAGCCCATAAAACATCCTAGAAGGATAATATAATAGCATGGAACAATCAAAAATAGATACGTTGGAGGTGTATCAGTCAACTCCAGCGGCGAGCTGTGGTGGCTCGCGTGGGCACCTGCGAGGCTGCGCCGGCATGTGCAGACACGCATGAGCACCGGCAGCGAGCTGCAGTGTCTCGTGCATGCATCGGCAAGGCGAGGGGTGAGGTGCGCCGGCGCGAGTAGGCGTGGGCGAGTACCTGCGGTGACCTGTGGATGCTCACACGGGCGTGGTCAAGGCGAGCTGCGGTGGCGCGGGCAGTTGTGGGCAAGCAACGACGGCGACCTGTGGTTGCTCGAGCAAGCATCAGCGACATGACAAGCTAGCTAGCCTCGAGCAATCCCTCATCCAACCAAGCCCACAAACGCACCAGATAAGGTCGAAAGGTCTAAGGGCACTTTGGTCCTTACAGGTGCCAGAAAATGGAAAAAAAGGAAAACAATGGGAAAAGGAAAAATGGCATGCTAATCAAAGAACACATGCGTTGGAAGGCATTTTGAAGAAGCCAATCTTGACGGTGGCATTTGTGCGAAGCCCCATATTAAAAGTGGCAAATAGCCAATTTTCTCCATTGTTTGGGAGAGGAATAACTGGCCATGTGCTCAGGCCAGGCCCACCTTATTTCTCGGCTCCTTATCTTTTCTTTGGAGCTCTCTCGTCCACTCATTCTTCCCTCTTTTCGTCGTATCGAGAGCACAACTCCATTGCTCCTCTAGGCGCTACTACGAGGGGTGGTGACCGTAGGGCGACGAGGACGGGGCGATGTTGCTCTGAGCAACAATCGGCGTCACGGTTTTTCTTACAACATGTTTCAACCGGCGTCACACATTGCTACAACCGACATCACATCATGTTACAATCGACACTGTGCTTTGTTACATCACACAAAATCAGCGTCATGGTGTTTGCTACAACCGGTGTAACGCCCTGCTACAATCATCATCGTGGATTGCTACAGCTTGCAGCACGATGAGTCTACGGTGATACATTTTTTTGTTGCAACCATCGTAAAATTTTGCTACTATCAGCGTCGACATTTGCTACATCGCTAATGATATGCTGAAGATGCGATGTCGGCAAGCACATTTTTTGTTGCGGTCATGGTCAGTTTTGCTACACCGATGACATATTTTGTTACCATCATTCTTTTTTTGCGGTGACCGGCAACAGAAATTGGAAAACCTACAACCAACGACGAGAAAGCTTCAATTGATTTCTGTAAAAACTTCAACATGAGAATGATGAGCTGGCAATGGCGACGACACCACGGATCGGCCGGTCGCCTGGCGGGGGCTTCAATCGCACGATTGCACGGATCGGCGAGTCGCCTGACGCCTATCTGAAAGTGCTACTTATCGACTAGAGGGGGGTGAATAGACAATTTTTGTGAAAGTTTTCAAAACACGAGGTCTTTGAAGACAAACAACCAAATTGTACCTATATAATATGCAGCAGAAGATAAACTACACTAGACAAGCCATAGTCAAGTAAGCAATATAATGAAAGCACAAAGACTAATAGCAGCTAGGTAGAACAGATCGGTATGAAAGATAGAATGAAGACAAACAAGTAATAGTCTTCACACAGTGAAGTCAAACAGATCAGGTGAGCAAGCAATGACTTCATGAAGACACACTAGAATGTAAATGAGTTGAAAGATAGAACCAGTAGCCTAGTGAAGACAAGGGTTTGGTAGACCAGTTCCAGTTGTTGTGACAACTATACGTATGGTTAGGGAGGCTGAGATTGAACCCAGAAGACCGTGTCTTCACCTTATTACCCTTGAGCTAAGGACACTCAGTCCTCGCCCAATCACTCCGATACATTTTCCTGGTAAACTTCCAAACCTTCACAGACTCCGTTCATCGGTGATCCACAATGACTCTTCGATGCTCAGAATGTGACGCCTAACCGGCTGGAGGATGCACAGTCCTCAAGTGTGACAAGTCTTCAGGTTGCGCAGATAGAACGACTTCAGTGATGCCTAACACTCTGTGGCTCTAGGTGTTTTGGGCTTTGTCCTTGCAAGGATCGCTCTCTCAAAGGCTTCGGAGGTGGGTTGCTCTCAAACGACAAAAACTGTGTACTAACTCTGAGCAACCACCAATTTATTGTGTAGGGGTGGGCTATTTATAGCCAGGTGGCAACCCGACATGATATGTCTGAAATGACCATGAGTCACTAAGGAACCAACACGTGTCCAATGGTCGGATTTCAAACACACGCGACAGCTTGGCTTGAGCTACAAGCAAGGCTGACTTATCCAACTCTGGATAAGATTTGTTCTCATAGTATTTGCTCGAAGACATATGTTTTGGTTGAGCATCACTTCAGTCATCCGACTTTGTTCTCTTAGACCCCACTTAATAGTACGGTGGTTACTATGACTCAAGAAACTACGAAAGAAACTATGTCTTTGCACTACATAGTCTTCAAGTGAATATCTTCATCGGCATTATCTTCGAATGTCTTCACGAACCACCATTGTCTTCAATGTCTTCATACATTTTTAGGGGTCATCTCTGGTGGATAAACCGAATCAATGAGGGACTACTACCTGTGCTATCCTACAATTCTCACAAACACATTCATCCCTCGACCATGTTTGTTGTCAATACTCCAAAACCAACTAGGGGTGGCACTAGATGCACTTACACTATCTCGCCGTATTAGAGCATCTACAGCCGCAGAGAACAAATATGACCTCTCAAACGCCTCCGGACGCGTCTACGGACACTGACCGGGCATCCTTAAATAGCGTCGTCCAGATCCGTGTATCTCATATCCGATCCCCTACATCCATACTAAACCATGCAACACTGATCAAACTACGTAGATTAACAAACAGACATATGCAAGCACATTACTTTCACCAGAAGGTCGAATGTTTAAACGATCACCAAAGTTCACATGAACGACGGACAACTTGAATCTGCATCTAAAACTTGAAATTAAAGTGAAGAAAAGCGGATCTTCACCACTTCTGGGCGGACCCCTTCCCCTTCAGGTCACCGGTGCAGCGATAGCCGTCGGCAGCTGGTGGAGGATCATCCGAGTCGTCAGAGGAGGAGACGATGATGAGGCCCTTGAGGTGCCGGACGGCCTGGTCCTGCTGCTGCTTGAGCTTCGCCAGCCGAGTCATCTCCGTTACCTTCTCACTAGCCTCGCGCTCGGACTGCTCGATAGCTAGCCGAAGAGTTTTCGCATTCTTCCGACGGAGCCACCGAGCGTCTATCTCCGCCGTCGTAAGCGACTGGCGGTAAACCCACGCGAGGAGGCGCTCGTCCTCGTTGGGCTCTGCAGGTAACCCGCGGTGGCGACGGACAGAGCTCTCCATCACGTCGCTCTCCCTTGCCCGCTGCCTCTCACGGCGGGCAGCGCACGCCTATGACTTCTGTGTGCGTGCCCGTGCCGACGGGGTGGGCACAAGCATCCACCGATGCCCGCGTGGGGGAGCAACAGGCGTGCGGGTCCAGGGGATGGCGTGGGGAAGGTGCGGCACGCGCAGCCCGCGCGGCGCCAAACGCGGGTCGGGAGGACCCAGCACCGGCTTCCTCGCTGCGGCAGCGGGGGAGAGGCGAGGCCGATCCAGAATTGCCACCTATATCCACATTGGACCTCTCGAGGGCAATGCAGAGGGCTAGGTCCTCGTCGAAGTCGTAGGAGGAGTGGCTGACGGTGCTCGACATGGTCTCCGCAGTCACCGAAGTGATCAGAGTGGGTCGAATAGGAGAAATTGGAAGGATGACGAATATATGAATCGAGAGTATAGTGAGTTAGGGTTTTCGGATAGGGGATATTTGTGGGACAAAATGGGCCGGGGTGGGCCGGGCCGACGTGGTGGGCATGCCCGGCCACGCCGGGCGCCCCATAATCGCCTTATATTTTAGCTGGATAGGAGGGACGCTAGACAGCCTGGACGTTTGAGGCGTCCGACCGAGTAAAATAACATGAGGCGTCCGACCGGGTAAAATAACATGATTGCTCAGTGCCCGGGCGGGCTGTCCGGGCGTTAAGTTCCTCTAACATGTTTTTGACACCAGAGGGAGGTAGGGGGCAGAGCTACAAGATTTCTGTTGGAAAACCAGGGCCACCATCGGTGGTGGCGGCGGCTACGTGCGATGTACGATTAGCCCCCCCCTCGGTTCCACACTTTATGTTAAGTGGGTACTTATCCCTTTGTCCCCTAACCCTATATAAAGAGACAAGGAGCAACCATTGTAACAGTTGATCATTGATTAATAAAGCTAGTCTCCTCATATTTCTCTGTGTCAATCTACTTTCGCTTGTTCGACTACTTCGTCTACGACGCTCGCCCTCGCTCCGCAACCTCGGACCGGACTCTCCGGCAGAGTCGTGGAACGCGTTATCAGCATGCTTCGCTCCACCAACTCTCCATCAAGCCTGTGTCAAGTCTGCATCAAGCAGGCTTTCGTCGTTCCCGCGGAGGTATAAGATCCGATCTCCACTTTTGCAAAAATGGATTCCTCCCGTTACTGCGATTCCGTTTTTGCGATTAGTTTATTTTTCGGATAAATCTACCTATGGTGTGGATTTCTCTTCTAAGAACTGGCTGACGAATACGTCGCCGACCAATGTCGATGTTCTTGGATCACGAGAGACTTGTTGACTACACTATACGGGAGTCGGTACAACTCGTGATCCAGATGATCACGGTACCGCCGCAACGCACCTGCTGTGCCACGCGCCGTCGATGTTCTTGACGAACACGACGATGATTTTTTGAGATCCCGACACCGACGTCCAGATGATGCCGTCCCCGTGCCCGCTGGCCGCCACTGCCGAGGCCGTGGCCGCCACCGTCGCGCGCCCCGATGGTCGCAGCCGCCGCGCCGCATGCCATAGTGGCCAGGCCGCCGCTGCGAGGGCCGTGGCCACCACCGTCGCGTGCCCCGATGACCGCAGCCGCCGTGCCGCGTGCGCGCGCTGGCCAGGCCGCCGTCGCTGCTGCGAGCAGTGGCCGCCGCCGCCACTGCGTGCGCGCGCTGGCCAGGCCCGGCCGCGCCCCGCGTGCGTGCAGGCGTGCCACCTCCAAAGCGAGTGCGCGCGCTGGCCCGCGCAGGCCGCGCCGCGCGTGTGCGCGTGCGCGCCGCGCGTGTGCGCGTGCGCGCCGCTGCCGCCGCGTGCCGTCCCGGCCCGGCCACCGCCACCGCCGCGTGCCGTGCTGGCGTAGCCGCTGGCGCCTATAGCCGCCGCCGCTGCCCTGCCCATTGGGTGCTAAGAACCCTAGCGCGCCCCGGGTGGGCTGGCCAGGCGCTGGCTGCTGGGCCCGAATGGGCCGCGGTCGTGGGGCACTCGCCCTCATAAAAAAACCGAGGGCCCGGTTGCGCTCGCTGCTGCGCGGGCATTTGCGTTTTAGCCCCCACAGTACTGTACATTATTGCGCAATATATTCCTGCTGTAATATTTTGTGTATAAGTCCCTGGAACTGTCTGTTTTCGCTGAAAATGCGTATTTGGGCTTAAAAATGCCTCGGGAATTCATTTTTGGGCTAGTTTTCACGTACTAGATGCGCTTAACATGCTATCTTTTGTAACATGGTATTATTGTATGATTTTACTGCTATAGATTAATTGTTTAGCACTCTTAATCATTTAGTAAGTCATATAATAACATGTTTTAAATATTGGAACGTCATTTTATTGAATAAGTTTATCAACATCACATTTATGCAAAAGATTACCTGCTGTAATCTCATGATTTTTGCATAAATTGCAGATGCCCGTAATCGTTAACAAGGAGTTTGCTGAGTTGGCCCAGACGGGGCTGAACTACCTGTCATGGGCCTCGGACTGCGAGATCTTTCTCCAGGGCAAAAGCCTCCTGAGTGCGATCGGTAAGGGGACCCAGTTGGCCCCCACTGATCCCAAGTTCAAACCTGAGAATGCGCAGGCTCTGCATTTTCTCCGTCATCACCTGTCACCTACTCTGAAAGATGAGTATATGGCTGAGCGGAGTGCTTCTGGCCTTTGGACCGCTCTTCAACAGCGGTTTGAATGGCTGAAGTACACTGTAAAGCCACGTGCAGAGACAGAGTGGATCCGTCTAAGGTTTGCAGAATTCAAGACGGTTGGGGAGTACAATTTGGCTCTGCACCGGATTTGTACGACTCTTCGGTTGTGTGGTACTGAGATTACCGACACCCAGAAGATTGAGAAAACCCTATCCACTTTCCACCCTGACGCGGTCCAGTCCTCACTACCGCCAGGGCAACTACACGAGGTATTCAGAGTTGATTGACGTCCTCCAGGTGGCAGAGGCGCAGGACTAGAGTCTGAAAAAGAACTTTGTCGCGCAACCACTAGGGGGGAGTTCTCGCCAGGAGGTGAACGCTCTCAAAGTCTGCAAGCCTCAACAGAAGAAGAGGGGTCGCAAGGGCAAGAAGAAGGGCTCTCAACCCTCCGCTCCGGCTAAGCAGCAAAAGCAGGGCAAGGGAGGGCAGAGGCCTCAGGACTGTTTCCGGTGTGGCTTGATGGAGCATTTCTCCCGCCAGTGCCGCGCACCACAGGAGGTCGTGGATGCATACAAGGCTCGGAAGGCGCGTGAGACGCACCTCGCCTTGGTTCAGGGGGGAGCACCACCGGCGCCCATGGCGGCACCCGTGATGATCCCTACGCCTGTTGGAAATATGCCCTAGAGGCAATAATAAAATGGTTATTATTATATTTCCTTGTTCATGATAATCGTCTATTGTTCATGCTTTAATTGTATTATCCGGAAACAGTAATACATGTGTGAATACATAGACCACAACATGTCCCTAGTGAGCCTCTAGTTGACCAGCTCGTTGATCAATAGATGGTTATGGTTTCCTGACCAAGGACATTGGATGTCATTGATAACGGGACCACATCATTAGGAGAATGATGTGATGGATAAGACCCAATCCTAAGCCTAGTAAAAGATCGTGTAGTTCGTATGCTAAAGCTTTTCCAATGTCAAGTATCTGTTCCTTAGACCATGAGGTTGTGCAACTCCCGGATACCGTAGGAATGCTTTGGGTGTGCCAAACGTCACAACGTAACTGGGTGGCTATAAAGGTAGACTACGGGTATCTCCGAAAGCATCGGTTGGGTTGGCACGAACCGAGACCAGGATTTGTCACTCCGTATGACGGAGAGGTATCTCTGGGCCCACTCAGTAATATATCATCGTAATGAGCTCAATGTGACTAAGGGGTTAGTCACGGGATGATGTGTTACGGAACGAGTAAAGAGACTTGCCATAACGAGATTGAACAAGGTATCGGTATACCGACGATCAAATCTCGGGCAAGTACTATACCGTTGACAAAGGGAATCGTATAAGGGATTGATTGAATCCTTGACATCGTGGTTTATCGGATGAGATCATTGATGTCTACTACACGCTTCTATTCCTGTAGACAGTGTTGGGCCTCCAAGAGCAGAGGTTTGTAGGACATCAGCAAATTTCCCTTAAGTGAGTAACCCAAGGTTTATCGAACTCAGGGAAGTGGAGGTTGAACGTACCCCTTTCAAGCAACCCTGCAATTAAGAAACAAGAAGTCTCTTGTGTCCCCAACACACCAAATACACTTGTGATGGGCCTCGAACCCCTCGTTGGTTACCCCAAGTGGAAGGTGTAAGATGCAGTAAGTAGAAGTGTTTTCCCCTAGCAAAGATGCCAAGGATCGAATCCCCAGAGACTCCTAGGTTCAACAAGTAGGTGTCAACTGCTAACGGCGCAATTAGCAATCAACGTGGACCTGCACACAGATAAAAATAACTTTGCTCCCAACGAGTACAGAGAGGTTGTCAATCTCTCCGGCCTTGTAGTTCACAAAGGATTAAAAGCAATGATAGTAGTGATAGATAGTTTTTGCAATAGTAAGTAAATAGCGAAAAGTAAATAGTGGATGTGATCAATGATGGTAATATGGACCGGAGTCTCATGATGTTCACTAGTGATGTCTCTCTCCCAAAAGACGATAAAATAACTATGTGAGGTAAACAAATTACAGCTAGGCAATTGACAGGACCCACGAGCGCATACAAATGCTGATTACATTGCAAGAAAGGTTGAGGTTCAAAGCATGGGCGGTACGCCAAAGTAAGTAGACCGAAATCCATCAATATCTACTACTAATCATCCACCTTGAGATATCTATCCAGAACATCTCGCTGGTATTAAGTTGCGAGTCCCACCCATAGTGTAAACTCAATGCAACAGACAACTGCATTAAAAGAACTTTGCGTAAAGTAAACAATCCTTGCACCCGCGGGCACAAGCACCGTTGTTTTCCCCCTTGTGGCAACAGCACATACCCTAGACTCATGTTTCTGTCACTCAATCTAGTCATCGAGGGGCATGAACCGACAATCGAGCATAACGTTCCCTCTTGGAGTCACTACTTACTACTCGGCCAAAGCAATAAATAACAACGGAGAACATGCAAGAATTACTTATGAACTAAAATATAAAAGAGGTGAATCAAATATATTACTCAAGATCAATCTGAACATAATCTCATAATCCATCGGATCCCAGCAAACTCAACATAGCAACAGCATAAGGATTACATAGCTGCCTCGATCATGTAGGGCAGCTCACGAGGACTAATTAGTGAAGCACAAGAACGGGAGGAGAACATCACATAGCTACTGGTCATGGACTCATGGTCCAAGGGAGACTACTCACGAGTCATCCGGGAGGCGTCCATGGTGGTGGAGAAGCTCCCGGTGGTGATCCTCCCCTCCGGCAGGGTGCCGGGAAGAGTTCTCCTGGTGCTCCCGATCTTGGAAGCGGCGGCGGCGGCGGAACAGAGATGGGATCGCGAAAAGAAGTCCTGTTCTGAGGGTTACGGAGGACCCTTTAAATATATGCCAAAGAAGGGCACCGGGGGAGTCTCGGGGGGCCGAGGCGCCCCCCGGCGCGGGCCAGGGGGGGCGCGCCCACAGGGCGCCTGGAGCCCCTGTGCCCCCCCCAGGCTGCCCTTCGGACGCAGTGTTGTTTCCGGATCGCTGATTTTTTATATAATTTTTCTGGATTTTTCTGGGCAGTTCTCGAAACGTGAAAACCTGAAATACAAAAACAGCCGAAAACAGAAATGGCACTGGGGTGCACTGGATTAGTAAGTTAGTCCAAATATGATCAAAACTGTATGGAAGTGTATGAATATCATAGCAATATCACCCAAAAGTGGCATGGAGCAAGCAGAAATTATAGATACGTTTTGGACGTATCAACATCCCCAAGCTTAATTCCTGCTCGTCCTCGAGTAGGTAAATGATAACAAGAATAATTTCTGTGGTGACATGCTATTAACCATATAGGACTTTCTCATAGTCATATGACAAAAGCTTACTGAGACAATGATTCTAAAGTAATTAAGTTGTCTCAAGAGAAAATCACAAATGACTGAAAGTTTTACAATATGAAACTGAAACATCAAAAAGATTTGCAATGAACATGATGTGCAAATATGATAAAGTGGTATCTAGCTTGCCCCTTTTTGTGATGCAAAACATAAATGCAAGGGCACCTTCAAGGTTTAAGTGATGACTAGATACAATCATTTCAGAATAAACGATATCACAATCATGCAAAAGACAATTCTACTTTGGGACAATGCACATTACACTCAGAATGACAATCATGCTCTCAGTAGTTGGTGCTTCAACATAAAGGTAAAAGAAAGGTTAAGTGCTAGAGATTTTTATTTGAAAACATGGAAGCAATTGTGTCAACGGTAGTAGTACTTCATATGTGTCATGTATAAAACATCTTATAAGTTGCAAGCCTCATGCATCGAATACTAATAGTGCTTGCTCCTTGTCCTAATTAGCTCGGATCCCCATGGATTATCATTGCATTGCATATGTTTTAACCAAGTGTCACAAAGGGGTACCTCTATGCCACCTGTACAAAGGTCCAAGGAGATAAATCGCATTTGATTTCTCGTTTTTGATAGATCTCAACTTGAGGACATCCATACCGGGACAACATAGAAAATAGATGATGGACTCCTCTTTAATGCATAAGCATATTCTCATGAGAGATTGAGGATTAAGGTCCAAGCTAAAACTTCCACCATGATGCATGGCTTTGGTTGGCGGCCCAATGTTCTTCTCTAACAATATGCATATTAATTCAACCCACGGTAAATCACCCTTACTTCAGACAAGACGAACATGCATAGCAACTCACATGATATTCAACAAAAGTGTGATAGTTGATGGCGTCCCCAGAAACATGGTTACCGCTCAGCAAGCAACTCATAAGAAATAAGATACATAAGCAACATATTCTTTACCACAATAGTTTTTAGGCTACTTTCCCATGAGCTATGTATTGCATGGTTAGTTTGCTTAGTACAGGTGGAGGTTAGCAAAAGACTGGGAGCGACCAACTAAGAGAGCAATGACGGTCATAATCATGCAGAGCGACAAAGCAATATTGAATCAGGCATGGTAGTTATATCGCTACTTAGAAACAAAAGATCATCAAGGCTTGACAGACTTTCTTTACAGTCTTGAATATGCGTGAGCATACGCCAAGTCAATCAAAATAAATTCTCGAAGGAAGATATTACTAAACCATACCATATCATAGGCAAACAAACCAAGTTGGTACTCCAATAACACATTGGGAACCCCCCAGCTATTTGAGATTAACCATAAGAAAACCTGAACTACTAAGCACCATCATGAAAGTAGCATCTTTATCACAGACACATTAACCCATGCAACGGAAGCAAACTCTCTTAATAAGGTGAGCATGGTAATTAAAGAGAGTTCAAGCAACCAACTAAATAAAAGCTCTTGAAAAGATAAGCATGAATACTAAGAGCAGAGCACGATAGTAGCTATTAAAAGACAAAGAACACACACAGCATAGATAGACATGAAAATTCTATGTAATGTTCTAGGTAGAGGTGGAGCGTGTTTCTCTCCCACATATAGGAATGCTGAGTTCCGACTCGTTATGAAAAACTAAAAAGAAAACTAAAAGCAAGACACTTCAAGCATAGCGCATAACATATGAAGTGATAAAAATATAGCGAAACGAAAGACGAACTGATAATGTTGATGGAGAAGGGGATGCACGGGGGGCATCCCCAAGCTTAGACGCTTGAGTCTCCTTGAATATTTCTTGGGGGTGCACGGGGGCATCCCCAAGCTTGAGCGCTTGACACTCCTGAATCTTTTTATCATCTTCCCTCGCACACTTGAAAACTCCCTTCATACACAACTCATCATAATCTGATTAGCGAGGTTAGTACCCTTAATAAAATAATTATACCTTGCTGGAAATAAGGATATTATTGAAGTTCTACTGTTTCTCAAGATTTCCAAAAGGTTTTTGCAAAGAAAAAGCAAGTTCTCAATTTGCAAAGTGAAGGTAAGGCAAAACAGGACAGAATCTGTGAAAAACAGAACGGCAGGCAGTAATTGACCTGTTCGGGATACTTCTGCAACTCAAATCAAAAAACTCAGAACTGACGCACGAAAGACAATTATATAGAGAACACTGTCGAAACAATTCAGACCAAAAAGATGACTGGTGATTTTATACGAATTTTTCTATCCAAGGACAAAATCTGTTTCCTGGACAGCACCTCACAACTTTTGAACTTTCTAGCAATCAGAGGCTATACTTGGCACAAATATGAAAAGCAAAGATACAATGATGATGCTACAGCAGTAAACAACATCAAGACACAACAAAAGCAAAAATTTTATTCATGTGGGCTGCCTCCCAAAAGCGCTTTCTTTTATGCCTTTAAGCTAGGCATAATGCATAGATCAAGTTGTATCAATTGAACCATCATCAAGATCATCAAAAAGCTCTTCAATAATACAACTAGTCTTGAGAGGACTCTCAAATAAAGGCCTCATAGAGATACTTCTAGGTAGAAGACCAAAAGGATAAAAGTCAAGGGAAGATTCATTTATAAATTCATCAACGATAGGTGTTTCTTCCAAAGTCTTTACAGTTTCAACCCCTTTGGCAATAGGTGGATTGCTTTTAGAACGGGGAGCCTTTGGAACGTGAACGAACTTAGGCTCCCTCTTTGCCGGAGTTTCTACCTTTTCGGTTTTGATCGAGGAGAAAGTAGTTCTTAAGGTATCAAATATTTCCTCAATCTTGTCCATCCTAGAAGAGTCATAATCATGGAATTTGACGGTCTCCAAAATTTTGAAAATTTTATGCATGGAGCTATCAAGTCTATTCAAATTCCCTTGGATCTTTCGATCCAACTCATTCATCTTATTAGTGCTTGGCATCTCTAGCTCTATTTTTTCAAGTTTTTTCATAATGTGAGCTAGGGTGATGTCCTCTCGAATGCTAACAACAGGGGGACTCCCAACAAGATTTTCAATAATACTTCCCAAACTAGGGCCTCTAGGAAATTCCCATTGATAGCAGTATCTAGAATAAACTTATTCCAAGAAGTAATTCCAACATAAAAATTTCTAAGCAAGACAGTAGTAGGTTGCTTCTTGGTGGCTCTTTTTTGTGAATCATTAATTCTATACCAAGCATCTTTTAAACTTTCCCCACCTCTTTGTTTGAAGGTGAGAACTTCTGCCTCGTCAAAGGCAAAAGGACCCGACATAATGATAACTAAAGAACAAGATAACTATTTTTGTGATTTTCGATAAAAGGAACTAAAGCAAAAAATGAAAGGTAAACTAACAAGACTAAAAAGCAAAGGTAAAAGATAGCATGCAACTCCCCTATCCTGAAGAGTGGAGTCCCCGGCAACGGCGCCAGAAAATACTCCTTGATGGGCCTCGAACCCCTCGTTGGTTACCCCAAGTGGAAGGTGTAAGATGTAGTAAGTAGAAGTGTTTTCCCCTAGCAAAGATGCCAAGGATCGAATCCCCAGAGACTCCTAGGTTCAACAAGTAGGTGTCAACTGCTAACGGCGCAATTAGCAATCAACGTGGACCTGCACACAGATACAAATAACTTTACTCCCAACGAGAACAGAGAGGTTGTCAATCTCTCCGGCCTTGTAGTTCACAAAGGATTAAAAGCAATGATAGTAGTGATAGATAGTTTTTGCAATAGTAAGTAAATAGCGAAAAGTAAATAGTGGATGTGATCAATGATGGTAATATGGATCGGAGTCTCATGATGTTCACTAGTGATGTCTCTCTCCCAAAAGATGATAAAACAGCTATGTGAGGTAAACAAATTACAGATGGGCAATTGACAGGACCCACGAGCGCATACAAATGCTGATTACATTGCAAGAAAGGTTGAGGTTCAAAGCATGGGCGGTACGCCGAAGTAAGTAGACCGAAATCCATCAATATCTACTACTAATCATCCACCTTGAGATATCTATCCAGAACATCTCGCTGGTACTAAGTTGCGAGTCCCACCCATAGTGTAAACTCAATGCAACAGACAACTGCATTAAAAGAACTTTGCGTAAAGTAAACAATCCTTGCACCCGCGGGCACAAGCACCGTTGTTTTCCCCCTTGTGGCAACAGCACATCCCCTAGACTCATGTTTCTGTCACTCAAGCTAGTCATCGAGGGGCATGAACCCACAATCGAGCATAACGTTCCCTCTTGGAGTCACTACTTACTACTCGGCCAAAGCAATAAATAACAACGGAGAACATGCAAGAATTACTTATGAACTAAAATATAAAAGAGGTGAATCAAATATATTACTCAAGATCAATCTGAACATAATCTCATAATCCATTGGATCCCAGCAAACTCAACATAGCAACAACATAAGGATTACATAGGTGCCTCGATCATGTAGGGCAGCTCACGAGGACTAATTAGTGAAGCACAAGAACGGGAGGAGAACATCACATAGCTACTGGTCATGGACTGATGGTCCAAGGGAGACTACTCACGAGTCATCCGGGAGGCGTCCATGGTGGTGGAGAAGCTCCCGGTGGTGATCCTCCCCTCCGGCAGGGTGCCGGGAAGAGTTCTCCTGGTGCTCCCGATCTTGGAAGCGGCGGCGGCGGCGGAACAGAGATGGGATCGCGAAAAGAAGTCCTGTTCTGAGGGTTACGGAGGACCCTTTAAATATATGCCAAAGAAGGGCACCGGGGGAGTCTCGGGGGGCCGAGGCGCTCCCCCGGCGCGGCCCAGGGGGGGCGCGCCCACAGGGCGCCTGGAGCCCCTGTGCCCCCCCAGGCTGCCCTTCGGACGCAGTATTGTTTCTGGATCGCTGATTTTTTATATAATTTTTCTGGATTTTTCTGGGCAGTTCTCGAAACGTGAAAACCTGAAATACAAAAACAGCCGGAAACAGAAACTGGCACTGGGGTGCACTGGATTAGTAAGTTAGTCCAAATATGATCAAAAGTGTATGGAAGTGTATGAATATCATAGCAATATCACCCAAAAGTGGCATGGAGCAAGCAGAAATTATAGATACGTTTTGGACGTATCAACTTGTCAGATGTAGAGGTGCACTAGTTCGGCGAAGAGATGGTAAAATATGGATGATAGGAGTGGCAAAGCAAAGTAATATAAATCTGTAATAAAAAGTGCAGCAAGCAAACAAGTGGTAAACATGAGCACAACTGGTATTGCAATGGTGGAAACAAGGCCTAGGGATCATACTTTCACTAGTGGCAACTCCCAACAACATTAACATAATCGAATCACATGATATTTCCCATAAAACATGCAATGGAGATGCACTCGGAGGTCGTTCCTTTGTGGTCAAGAGAGGACGAGAATTATGTAGGGCTACAAAAGCACACCTCAAAGTTCGTAATTCTCAATCTATGGATTTCCCAATGTCATTGCGGCCATCCAAAGAGAGTACCACAATCACCACAACATATCTCAAGGATAGTCAAAGACAAGCACCAAAAGACTCTCAATCTTCAATCAACACACAAAAGAGGAAATCACTCATGAAAATATTCTTCTAATCCATGTCCAATAGACCGCTGTCACCTTGGTCTCGGGGATTATACTAGATAAAGACAAGTGAGTACATCAATCCAATACATAGAGGAAGGGGAAATATCATGGGATCACCCTAGATTAACATAGCCTATGATCACAACGAAGATCACATCATGGGAGAGAATTGACCACATAGCTACTGGTAGAAACCTCAGCCCCGAGGAGGAACTACTCCCGCATCATGGAGGGAGGAAGCAACGTCGATGGAGATGAATCCGGGGGCACTTCCCCGTCCCGGCAGGATGCCGGCACAGGAATTCTGGTCCCCCGAAACTTGATGGCGATGGCGGCGGAGATCGGAATTGCTTCTGGAGAAAAGGGGTCTGGAATCAGGGTTTTCGCGACGGGAGAATAAATAGGAGTCCAGGTAGGGCACCAGAGGAGGTGGGAGCACCCCAGGCGGCCCCCCGGCGCGGCCAGGGGTGGGGCCGCCCCATCAGGGCGCCTGGGGCCCCTCTGGCCCCACTTCTGGCGCATGGCAGCTTCTGGAGCGCTGATTTTTTATATATTTTTCCCGGAATTTTTCTGGCAATTTAAGTAATGGGAAAACCTGAAATACAAAAACAGCAGAAAACAGAAACTGGCACTGGGGTGCACTGAGTTAATAGGTTAGTCCAAATATGATCAAAAGTGTATGAAAGTGTATCAAAAGCATAGCAATATCACCCAAAACATGCATGGAGCAAGCAGAAATTATAGATACGTTTGGGACGTATCAACATCCCCAAGCTTAATTCCTGCTCGTCCTCGAGTAGGTAAATGATAACAAGCACAATTTCTGTGGTGACATGCTACCAAAGAGTCTTTCACAATCACGTGACAAATGCTTATTGAGATAATGAATCTTTAGTAATTAAGTTGCCTCATGAGAATATCACAAAGAACTGAAAGTCTACAATATGATACTGAAACACCCAATAGATTTGTAGTGAGCATAGTGTGCAAACATGACAAAGTGATACCTCGCTTGCCCCCTTTAGTGAAGCAAAACATAAATGCAGGAGCACCTCTGAAGTTTAAGTGATGACTAGATACAATGATTTCAGAATAAGCGATATCATAATCATGCAGAAGACAATGGTACTTTGGGACAATGCACATTACACTCAGAATGACAATCATGCTCTCAATAGTTGGTGCTTTGAAGAAATAAGGTGGAGACTCTCGAACCGTGGATTTTGATGGCAAGGTTGAAAACCCTTGGTTGGAAGCAAAGACTAAACAAGTACCAGAGCTCGTGGTTTTAAAAACAGAGATAAAAAGCTTTTGGGAGGTGCATAATTCGTCAACGAATGCTAGTAGATAACCCAATTACTTCTTATGCTGGACAAGTTTCGAGGAACGGCTCCCACGCGGGGACGATCACATCCCCTTAATCTCCTTTGTTTATCACTGCCCGAGTTTTCTGATTTCTCATGAACAAAGCGTGAAGGAGGGTTTGTTTGCTGCTATTATCTTTTGTGAGCTGGGCGCACTCATGCCAGTCCCTCCTCGTATTAGGGGTTTGCAGATTAGACATGCAATCCCAGGGTAAAATTTGTCCAACACAAGAAGATCATGAATTACCTACTATTTCCTCATGAGCTAAAACAGAGGCACAAAAGAGAAATGCTTTTGAATAATTTTGAGATGGTACAAGAAAGTCTTCGTTAGGAATGGCAAGTAAATACCATATATAGGAAGGTATGGTGGACTCATATGGCATAACTGGTTTCAAGGATTTTGGATGCACAAGCAGTCAGTCCGCTTAGTACAGGTGAAGGTTAGCAAAAGACTGGGAGCGACCAACTAAGAGAGCAATGACGGCCATAATCGTGCAGAGCGACAAAGCAACATTGAATCGGGCATGGAAGTTATATCACTACTCAGAAATTAAAGATCATCAAGGCTTGATAGACTTTCTTTACAGTCTTAAATGTGCGTGAGCATATGCCAAGTCAATCAAAATAAATTCTTGGAGGAAGATATCACTAAACCCTACCACATCATAGGCAAACAAATCATGCTGGTACTTCAATAACACATTAAGAACCCCCAGCTATTTGAGACTAACCATAAGAAAACATGAACTACTAAGCACCATTATGCACATAGCATTTTTATCATAGACATATCAACCAGTGCCACAGAAGCCAACTCTCTTAACAAGATAAGCATGATAACTCAAGAGAGTTCCAGAAGCAACAGCCTAAGCAAAAGCCCTTAAAAAGATAAGCATGAAAACTAAGAGCTAAGCATGACAGCAGCTATGAAAAGATAAAGAACACACACAAGAAGATACGCATGCAAGCCCATGTTGTGTCCTACAGTGGGGTGGAGCGTGTTTCTCTCCCAAACAATGAAGGCTAGGATCCAACTTGTTATGAACAGCAAGCAAAGCTAAAGAAAACTAAAAAGGAAACTAAGAGCAAGACGCTCCAAGCATAGCACATAACGCATGAAGTGATTAAAATATAGTGGAACGAAAGACGAACTGATAATTGTTGATGGAGAAGGGGATGCATGGGGGCATCCCCAAGCTTAGACGCTTGAGTCTTCTTGAATATTTCTTGGGGGTGCACGGGGGCATCCCCAAGCTTGAGTGTTTGACCCTCCTGAATCTTCTTTTATCATCTTCCCTCGCACACTTGAAAACTCCCTTCATACATAACTCATCATAATCTGATTAGCGAGGTTAGTACCCACAATAAAATAATTTTTCCCTACTGGAAATAAGGATAATCTTGAAGAGCTACTGTTTCTCAAGATTGCCAAAAGGTTTTTGCAAAGAAAAAGCAGCTCAAGGTTAGCAAAACGAAGAAAAGGCAAAACAGGACAGAATCTGTGAAAAATAGACCAGCAGGTAGTAAATAATTTTTTCGGGGCACTTCTGCAACGCAAATCAAAAAACTCAGAACAGACGCTCGAAAGCCAATTGTATAGAACACGCTGTCAAAACAATTCAGATCAAAAAGATGATCTGGTGATTTTATACGAATTTTTCTGTCCGGGGACAGAATCTGTTTTCTGGATAGCACGTCACAACTGTTGAACTTTCTTGCAATCAGAGGCTAAACTTGGCACAAAGCTGAAAAATAAAGATACAATGATGTTGCTACAGTAGTAACAAACATCAAGACCACTAAAAACTGAAAGAACAAACTGAAAGCAAAGATAACAAGGGTTGTCTCCCTAGAGCTCTTTCTTTATAGCCATAAAAATAGGCTTAAGACTTTAATGATGCTCTCGTAGGAATAAGAGTTGAAGAACAAAAGAGAGCATCAAGAAGCAAATACCAAACACATTTAAGCCTAACATGCTTCCTATGCATAGGAATATTGCAATAGAATAATTCATTGAAGCACAAAGCAATAAGCATAGGAAGACGAAACAAGTGCAGCTTCAAAACCTTCAACATAAAGAGAGGGAACTTGATATTATTGAAATATCTATAAGCATATGTTCCCTTCTCATAATAATTTTCAGTGGGATCACGAATGAACTCAACAATATAAGCATCACATAAAGCATTGTTACCATGATCCAAAAGCATAAAAGTATCATTATTCTTCATATAAGCAAAATCTTTCTTATTAGGAATAGGAGAGTAAAGCAATCATAACCATCATGGTAATCATCATATTTAGGAGGCATATCATAATCATAATAAATTTTATCCTCAATAGTAGGTGGACTAAAAAGCTCACATTTATCATTGTAATCATCATATATAGGAAGCAAAGTATCATCAAAGTAAATTTTCTCTTCAAAAGTTGGGGGACTAAAAATATCATGTTCATCAAACGTGTCATCCCCAAGCTTAGAGCTTTCCATGTCATTAGCAATATTGATATTTAAAAAACATACTAATAACATCACCACCATCATGATTGTTATGCAAATAATAAAGTTCCAAAGGTTTTTTAATTTTCTCTTCAAACACATCATGTCCAAGTTCAAGGTAGAGCTTATAAAGCTCTCTCATATTTTTGTTGTTTTCCATTAAGCAAAACTAGTGAAATAAAAACAAGAAACAAAAAGATTTAATTGCAAGATCTAGAGAAGGTACCTTCACTTACCTCACTTCCCCGGCAACGGCGCCAGAAATAGCTTGATGTCTACTACACGCTTCTATTCCTGTAGACAGTGTTGGGCCTCCAAGAGCAGAGGTTTGTAGGACAACAAGAAATTTCCTTTAAGTGAGTAACCCAAGGTTTATCGAACTCAGGGAAGTGGAGGTTGAACGTACCCCTTTCAAGCAACCCTACAATTAAGAAACAGGAAGTCTCTTGTGTCCCCAACACACCAAATACACTTGTCAGATGTATAGGTGCACTAGTTCGGCGAAGAGATGGTAAAATATGGATGATAGGAGTGGCAAAGCAAAGTAATATAAATCTGTAATAAAAAGTGCAGCAAGCAAACAAGTGGTAAACGTGAGCACAATTGTTATTGCAATGGTGGAAACAAGGCCTAGGGATCATACTTTCACTAGTGGCAACTCCCAACAACATTAACATAATCGAATCACATGATATTTCCCATAAAACATGCAATGGAGACGCACTCGGAGGTCATTCCTTTGTGGTCAAGAGAGGACGAGAATTATGTAGGGCTACAAAAGCACACCTCAAAGTTCGTAATTCTCAATCTATGGATTTCCCAATGTCACCGCGGCCATCCAAAGAGAGTACCACAATCACCACACATATCTCAAGGATAGTCAAAGACAAGCACCAAAAGACTCTCAATCTTCAATCAACACACAAAAGAGGAAATCACTCATGAAAATATTCTTCTAATCCATGTCCAATAGACCGCTGTCACCTTGGTCTCGGGGATTATATTAGATAAAGACAAGTGAGTACATCAATCCAATACATAGAGGAAGGGGAAATATCATGGGATCACCCTAGATTAACATAGCCTATGATCACAACGAAGATCACATCATGGGAGAGAGAATTGACCACATAGCTACTGGTAGAAACCTCAGCCCCAAGGAGGAACTACTCCCGCATCATGGAGGTAGGAAGCAACGTCGATGGAGATGAATCCGGGGGCACTTCCCCGTCCCGGCAGGATGCCGGCACAGGAATTCTGGTCCCCCGAAACTTGGTGGCGATGGCGGCGGAGATCGGAATTGCTTCTGGAGAAAAGGGGTCTGGAATCAGGGTTTTCGTGACGGGAGAATAAATAGGAGTCCAGGTAGGGCACCAGAGGAGGTGGGAGCACCCCAGGCGGCCCCCCGGCGCGGCCAGGGGTGGGGCCGCCCCATCAGGGCGCCTGGGGCCCCTCTGGCCCCACTTCTGGCGCATGGCAGCTTCTGGAGCGCTGATTTTTTATATATATTTTCCCGGAATTTTTCTGGCAATTTAAGTAATGGGAAAACCTGAAATACAAAATAGCAGAAAACAGAAACTGGCACTGGGGTGCACTGAGTTAATAGGTTAGTCCAAATATGATCGAAAGTGTATGAAAGTGTATCAAAAGCATAACAATATCACCCAAAACATGCATGGGGCAAGCAAAAATTATAGATACGTTTGGGACATATCAATCATCGTGGAACATGTGGGAGCCAACATGGGTATCCAGATCCCGTTGTTGGTTATTGACCGGAGATATGTCTCGGTCATGACTGCATGGTTCCCGAACCCGTAGGGTCTACACACTTAAGGTTCGATGATGCTAGGGTTATAGGGAATGTAGTACGTGGTTACCGAATGTTGTTCGGAGTCCCGGATGAGATCCCGAATGTCACGAGGAGTTCTGGAATGGTCCGAAGGTAAATATTTATATATGGGAAGTCATCATACGGTCACCGTAATAATTCGGGGGGTTACCGGTATTGTACCGGGACCACCGAAGGGGTTCCGGGGGTCCACCGGGAGGGTCCACCTGCCCCGGAGGGCCCTATGGGCTGTATGTGGAGAGGGACCAGCCCCTAAGTGGGTTGGGCGCTTCCCCCCTAAGGCCCATGCGCCTAGGGTTTGGGGAGAAACCTTAAGGGGGGCGCCCCCTTGCCTTGGGGGGGCAAGGCACCCCTTGGCCGCCGCCCCCTCCTCAGATTGGATCTGAGGGTGCCGGCCCCCTCTCCCTTGCCCCTATATATATGTGGGGGGTGGGAGGGCAGCCGCACCCAAGCCCTGGCACAGCCCTCCCCCTCTCCCAACTACACATCCCCTCCCGCGGTGCTTGGCGAAGCCCTGCAGGATTGCCACGCTCCTCCATGACCACCACGCCGTCGTGCTGCTGCTGGACGGGGTCTTCCCCAACCTCTCCCTCTCTCCTTGCTGGATCAAGGCACGGGAGACGTCATCGGGTTGCACGTGTGTTGAACGCGGAGGCACCGTTGTTCGGTGCTTAGATCGGAATCAGCCGCGATCTTAATCGCTTCGTGTATGCCTCCACCGACCACATTCTTGCAATGCTTCCGCATCGCGATCTTCAAAGGTATGAAGATGCACCCCCCTTTTGTTGCTAGTAATATCCATAGATAGATCTTGGTGATGCGTAGGAAATTTTTTGATTTTCTGCAATGATCCCCAACAATGGCATCATGAGCTAGGTCTATGCGTAGTTACTATGCACGAGTAGAATACAAGATTGTTGTGGCCGTAGATCATGTCAATTTACTTGCCTCTACTAGTCTTATCTTGATTTGGTGGCATCGTTGGATGAAGCGGCCCGGGCCGACCTTACACGTACGCTTACGTGAGACAAGTTCCACCGACTGACATGCACTAGTTGCATAAGGTAGCTAGCGGGTGTCTGTCTCTCCCACTTTAGTCGGATCGGATTCGATGAAAAGGGTCCGTATGAAGGGTAAATAGTAATTGGCATATCACGTTGTAGTTTTTGCGTAGGTAAGAAACGTTCTTGCTAGAAACCTATAGCAGCCACGTAAAAACTTGCAACAACAATTAGAGGACGTCTAACTTGTTCTTGCAGCATGTGCCGTGTGATGTGATATGGCCAAAAGGATGTGATGAATGATATATATGTGATGTATGAGATTGATCATGTTCTTGTAATAGGAATCACGACTTGCATGTCGATGAATATGACAACCGGCAGGAGCCATAGTAGTTGTCTTATTTTATTGTATGACCTGCGTGTCATTGAAAACGCCATGTAATTACTTTACTTTATTGCTAACCTTTAGCCATAGTAGTACAAGTAATGTTTGGCGAGACAACTTCATGAAGACACGATGATGAAGATCATGATGATAGAGATCATGGTGTCATGCCGGTGACAATGATGATCATGGAGCCCCGAAGATGAAGATCAAAGGAGCAAAATGATATTGGCCATATCATGTCACTATTTGATTGCATGTGATGTTTATCATGTTTTACATCTTATTTGCCTAGAACGACGGTATTAATAAGAATATCTCTCACTAAAATGTCAAGAACTGTGTTCCCCTAACTGTGCACCGTCGCTAAGGTTCGTTGTTCCGAAGCACCACGTGATGATCGGGTGTGATAGGCTCTAACGTTCGCATACAACGGGTGTAAGCTAGATTTACACACGCAATACACTTAGGGTTGACTTGACGAGCCTAGCATGTACAGACATGGCCTCGAAACACGGAAGACCGAAAGGTCGAACATGAGTCGTATAGAAGATACGATCAACATAAAGATGTTCATCGTTGATGACTAGTCCGTCTCACGTGATGATCGTACACGGCCTAGTCGATTCGGATCATGTATCACTTAGATGACTAGAGAGATGTCTATCTGAGTGGGAGTTCATTAAATTTGTTTAGATGAACTTAATTGTCATGAACATAGTCTAAAATCTTTACAATATGTCTTGTAAATCCAATGGCCCACGCTAATGTTGCCCTCAACTTCAACGCGTTCCTAGAGAAAACCAAGCTGAAAGATGATGGTAGCAACTATATGGATTGGGTCCGTAACTTCAGGATCATCCGCATAACTGCCAAGAAAGCATATGTCCTTGAAGCACCGCTAGGTGATGCACCCGTTTTCCCAGCAACTTAATACGTTATGAACGCCTGGCAGTCGCGTAGTGATGATTACTCCCTGGTTCAGTGCGGCATGCTTTACAGCTTAGAATTGGGGCTCCAAAAGTGTTTTGAGCAGCACAGAGCATATGAGATGTTCCAAGAGCTGAAAATGGTTTTCCAAGCTCATGCCTGAGTCGAGAGATATGAAGTCTCTGACAAGTTCTACAGTTGTAAGATGGAGGAGAATAGTTCTGTCAGCGAGCATATACTCAAAATGTCTGGGTTACACAACCGCTTGTCTCAGCTGGGAATTAATCTCCCAGATGACGCGGTCGTTGACAAAATCCTTCATTCGCTCCCATCTAGCTACAAGAGCTTTGTGATGAACTTCAATATGCAAGGAATGGAGAAGTCCATTCCCGAGGTGTATTCAATGCTGAAATCAGCGGAGGTGGAGATCAAGAAAGAACATCAAGTGTTGATGGTGAATAAAACCACTAAGTTCAAGAAAGGCAAGGGTAAGAAGAACTTCAAGAAGGATGGCAAAGGAGTTGCCACGCCCGGTAAGCCAGTTGCTGGGAAGAAGCCAAAGAATGGACCCAAGCCTGAGACTGAAAGCTTTATTGCAAGGGAACGGGTCACTGAAAGCGGAACTGTCCCAAGTACTTAGCGGATAAGAAGGCCGGAAACGTCAAAGGTATATGTGATATACATGTTATTGATGTGTACCTTACCAGCGCTCGTAGTAGCTCCTGGGTATTTGATACCGGTGCAGTTGCTCACATTTGTAACTTAAAGCAGGAGCTGTGGAATAAGCGGAGACTCGTGAAGGACGAGGTGACGATGCGCGTCGGGAATGGTTCCAAGGTCGATGTGATCGCCGTCGGCACGCTACTGTTGGGGAACGTAGTATTTTAAAATTTTCCTACGATCATGCAAGATCTATCTACCAGATGCATAGCAACGAGAGGGAAGAGTGTGTCTACGTACCCTCGTAGATCGGAAGCGGAAGCGTCAAGTGACGCGGTTGATGTAGTCAAACTTCTTCGCGATCCAACCGATCAAGCACCGAACGTACGGCACCTCCGCGTTCAGCACACGTTCAGCTTGATGACGTCCCACGAGCTCTTGATCCAGTTGAGCTTCACGGGAGAGTTTCGTCAGCACGACGGCGTGGTGACGGATATGATGTATTCACCGGCGCAGGGCTTCGCCTAAGCACCGCGACGGTATGACCGAGGTGTGTTTCTGTGGAAGGGGGGCACCGCACACGGCTGGAACAATTCAACTTGTGTGTCTTTGGGTGCCCCCCTGCCCCCGTACATAAAGGAGCAAGGGGGGAGGCCGGCCGGCCCCTCTATGGTGCGGCTAGGGTGCAATCCTACTAGGAATAGGATTGCAATCCTATTCCTAGTAGGAACTACCAAAGAAGGAAGAGAGGAAAAGGAAAATGGAGGGAGAGGTGGCGTCCCCCAATCCTAGTCCAACTAGGATCCCTTAGGTGGGGAACCGGCCAGCCCCTATGGGCTGCCTCTCTCTTTCCCTTAAGGCCCACTATGGACCATCCCCCTTCGTAGGGGGTTCCGGTAACCCCCTCCGGCAATCCCGTTAAATCCGAAACTTTTCCGGAACACTTCCGGTGTCCGAATATAGTCGTCCAATATATCAATCTTTATGTCTCGGACATTCCGAGACTCCTCGTCATGTCCGTGATCTCATCCGGGACTCCGAACTACCTTCGGTACATCAAAACTCATAAACTCATAATACCGATCGTCATCAAACGTTAAGCGTGCGGACCCTACGGGTTCGAGAACTATGTAGACATGACCGAGACTCATCTCCGGTCAATAACCAATAGCGGAACCTGGATGTTCATATTGGCTCCTACATATTCTACGAAGATCTTTTATCGGTCAGAACCGCATAACAACATACGTTGTTCCTTTTGTCATCGGTGTGTTACTTGTCCGAGATTCGATCGTCGGTATCTCCATACCTAGTTCAATCTCGTTACCAGCAAGTCTCTTTACTCGTACCGTAACACATCATCTCGTGACTAACTCATTAGTCTTTTGCTTGCAAGGCTTATTGTGATGTGTGTTACCGAGAGGGCCCAGAGATACCTCTCCGACACTCGGAGTGATAAATCCTAATCTTGATCTATGCCAACACCACGAATACTTTCGGAGACACCTGTAGACCATCTTTATGATCACCCAGTTACGTTGTGACGTTTGATATCACACAAGGTGTTCCTACGGTATTTGGGAGTTGCATAATCTCATAGTCATAGGAACATGTATAAGTCATGAAGAAAGCAATAACAGTAAAACTAAACGATCATAGTGCTATGCTAATGGATGGGTCTTGTCCATCACATCATTCTCCTAATGATGTGATCCCGTTGATCAAATGACAACTCATGTCTATGGTTAGGAAACATAACCATCTTTGATCAATGAGCTAGTCTAGTAGAGGCATACTAGGGACACTCTGTTTTGTCTATGTATTCACACATGTACTAAGTTTCCGGTTAATACAATTCTAGCATGAATAATAAACATTTATCATGATATAAGGAAATATAAATAACAACTTTATTATTGCCTCTAGGGCATATTTCCTTCAGTCTCCCACTTGCACTAGAGTCAATAATCTAGCTCACATCGCCATGTGATTTAATACCGATAGTTCACATCGTTAGGTGAATAACACCCATAGTTCACATCGCCATGTGACCAACACCCAAAGGGTTTACTAGAGTCAATAATCTAGTTCACATCGCTATGTGATTAATACCCAAGAGTAATAAGGTGTGATCATGTTTTGCTTGTGAGAGAAGTTTAGTCAACGGGTCTGTCACATTCAGATCCGTATGTATTTTGCAAATTTCTATGTCTACAATGCTCTGCATAGAGCTACTCTAGCTAATTGCTCCCACTTTCAATACGCATCCAGATTGATACTTAGAGTCATCTGGATTTAGTGTCAAAGCTTGCATCGGCGTAACCCTTTACGACGAACTCTTTATCACCTCCATAATCGAGAAACATTTCCTTAGTCATCCAGTTACTAAGGATAATTTTGACCGTTGTACAGTGATCTTCTCCTGGATCACAATTGTACCCCCTTGACAAACTCATGGCAAGGTACACAACATGTTTGGTACACAGCATGGCATACTTTATAGAACTTATGGCTGAGGCATAGGGAATGACTTTCATTCTCTCTATATTTTTCTGCCGTGGTCTGGCTTTGAGTCTTACTCAACTTCACACCTTACAAGTCAGGCAAGAACTCCTTTTTTTGACTGATCCATTTTGAACTACTTCAAAATCTTATCAAGGTATGTACTCATCGAAAGTCTTATCAAACGTCTTGATCTATCTCTATAGATCTTGATGCCCAATATGAAAGCAGCTTCACCAAGGTCTTTCTTTGAAAAACTCCTTTCATACACTCCTTTATGCTTTCCAGATAATTCTACATCATTTCCGATCGACAATATGTCATTCACATATACTTATCAGAAAGGTTGTAGTGCTCCCACTCACTTCTTGTAAATACAGGCTTCACCACAAGTCTGTATAAATCTATATGCTTTGATCAACTTATCAAAGCATATATTCCAACTCCGAGATGCTTGCACCAGTCCATAGATGGATCGCTAGAGCTTGCACATTTTGTTAGCACCTTTAGGATTAACAAAACCTTCTGGTTGCATCATATACAAGTCTTCTTTAATAAATCCATTAAAGAATGCAGTTTTGTTATCCATTTGCCAGATTTCGTAAAATGCGGCAATTGCTAACATGATTCGGACAGACTTAAGCATCGCTACGGGTGAGAAAGTCTCATCGCAGTCAACTCCTTGAACTTTGTTGAAAAACTTTCGCAACAAGTCGAGCTTTGTAAACAGTAACATTACCGTCACCGTCAGTCTTCCTCTTGAAGATCCATTTATTTTTCAATGGCTTGCCGACCATCGGGCAAGTCAACCAAAGTCCTTACTTTGTTCTCATACATGGATCCCATCTCAGATTTCATGGCCTCAAGCCATTTTGCGGAATCTGGGCTCATCATCGCTTCCTCATAGTTCGTAGGTTCATCATGGTCCAGTAACATGACTTCCGGAACCGGGTTGCCGTACCACTCTGGTGCAGAACGAACTCCGGTTGATCTACGAAGTTCAGCAGAAACTTGATCTGAAGTTCCATGATCATCATCATTAGCTTCCTCACTAATTGGTGTAGGAATCACTGGAACTAGTTTCTGTGATGTTCCACTTTCCAATTCGGGAGAAGGTACAATTACCTCATCAAGTTCTACTTTCCTCCCACTCACTTCTTTTGAGAGAAACTCCTTCTCTAGAAAGGATCCACTCTTAGCAACAAAGACCTTGCCTTCGGATCTGTGATAGAAGGTGTACCCAACAGTTTCTTTTGGGTATCCTACGAAGATTTACTTCTCCGATTTGGGTTCGAGCTTATCAGGTTGAAGCTTTTTCACATAAGCATCGCAGCCCCAAACTTTAAGAAACGACAACTTTGGTTTCTTGCCAAACCACAGTTCATAAGGTGTCGTATCAACGGATTTAGATGGTGCCCTATTTAACGTGAATGTAGCTGTCTCTAATGCATAACCCCAAAAGCGATAGTGGTAGATTGGTAAGAGACATCATCGATCGCACCATATCTAATAAAGTACAGTTATGACGTTTGGACACACCATTACACTGTGGTGTTCCAGGTGGCGTGAGTAGTGAAACTATTTCACATTGTTTTTACTGAAGGCCAAACTCGCTAACTCAAATATTTTACCTCTACGATCATATCGTAGAAACTCTTATTTTCTTGTTACGATGATTCTCCACTTCACTCTGAAATTCTTTGAACTTTTCAAATGTTTCAGACTTCTGCTTCATTAAGTAGATATACGCATATCTGCTCAAATCATCAGTGAAGGTCAGAAAATAACGATACCCGCCGCGAGCTTCAACACTTATTGGTCCGCATACATCAGTATGTATGATTTCCAACAACTCTGTTGCTCGCTCCACAGTTCCGGAGAACGGAGTTTTAGCCATCTTGCCCATGAGGCATGGTTCGCAAGCACCAAGTGATTCATAATCAAGTGATTCCAAAAGCCCATCACTAAGGAGTTTCTTCATGCGCTTTACACCAATATGACCTAAACGGCAGTGCCACAAATAAGTTGCACTATCATTATTAACCTTGCATCTTTTGGCTTCAATATTATGAATATGTGTATCACACGATCGAGATCCAACAAACCATTTTCATTGGGTGTATGACCATAGAAGGTTTTATTCATGTAAACAGAACAACAATTATTCTCTAACTTACATGAATAACCGTATTGCAATAAACATGATCAAATCATATTCATGTTCAACACAAACACCAAATAACACTTATTTAGGTTCAACACTAATCCCGAAAGTATAGGGAGTGTGCGATGATGATCGTATCAATCTTGGAACTACTTCCAATACACATCGTCACTTCATCTTTTAACTAGTTTATGTTCATTATGCAACTCCCATTTCGAGTTACTATTCTTTAGCAACTAAACCAGTATCAAATACCGAGGGGTTGCTATGAACACTAGTAAAATACATATCAATAATCTGTATATCAAATATACCTTTGTTCACTTTGCCATCCTTCTTATCCGCCAAGTATCTAGGGCAGTTCCACTTCCAGTGACCATTTCCTTTACAGTAGAAGCACTTAGTTTCAGGCTTGAGTTTAGCTTTGGGTTTCTTCATGGGAGTGACAATTTGCTTGTCATTCTTCTCGAAGTTCCCCTTCTATCTCTTTGCCCTTTACTTGAAACAAGTGGTCTTGTTAACCATCAACACTTGATGCTCTTTCTTGATTTCTACCTTCGCCGATTTCAGCATCGCGAAGAGCTCGGGAATTACTTTCGTCATCCCTTGCATATTATAGTTCATCACGAAGTTCTACTAACTTGGTGATAGTGACTAGAGAACTTTGTCAATTACTATCTTATCTGGAAGATTAACTCCCACTTGATTCAAGCAATTGCAGTACCCAGACAATCTGAGCACATGCTCACTGGTTGAGCTATTCTCCTCCATCTTGTAGGCAAAGTACTGTCAGAGGTCTCATACCTCTCGACACGGGCATGAGCATGAAATACTAATTTCAACTCTTGGAACATCTTATATGCTCCATGGCGTTCAAAACGTTTTTGAAGTCCCGGTTATAAGCCGTAAAGCATGGTGCACTAAACTATCAAGTAGTCATCATACCGAGCTTTTGTCAAAACGTTCATAACGTCTGCATCTGCTCCTGCAATAGGTCTGTCACCTAGCGGTGCATCAAGGACACAATTCTTCTGTGCAGCAATGAGGATAATCCTCAGATCACGGAACAATTCCGCATCATTGCTACTAACATCTTTCAACTTAGTTTTCTCTAGGAACATATAAAATAAACGGGGAGCAACATCGCGAGCTATTGATCTACAACATAGATATGCTAATACTACCAGGACTAAGTTCATGATAAATTAAAGTTCAATTTAATCATATTAATTTAAAGAACTCCCACTTAGATAGACATCTCTCCGGTCATCTAAATGATCACGTGATCCAAATCAACTAAACCATGTTCGATCATCACGTGAGATGGAGTAATTTCAATGGTGAACATCTTATGTTGATCATATCTACTATATGATTCATGCTCGACCTTTCGGTCTCCAGTGTTCCGAGGCCATATCTGCATATGCTAGGCTCGTCAAGTTTAACCCGAGTATTCTGCGTGTGCAAAACTGGCTTACACCCGTTGTATTTGAACGTAGAGCTTATCACACCCGATCATCACGTGGTGTCTCGGCACGACGAACTTTCGCAACGGTGCATACTCAGGGAGAACACTTATATCTTGAAATTTAGTAAGGGATCATCTTATAATGCTACCGGCGTTCTAAGCAAAATAAGAAGCATAATAAGATAAACATCACATGCAATCAAAATATGTGACATGATATGGCCATCATCATCTTGTGCTTTTGATCTCCATCTCCAAAGCACCGTCATGATCACCTTCGTCACCGGCGCGACACCTTGATCTCCATCGTAGCATCGTTGTCGTCTCGCCAACTATTGATTCTACGACTATCGCTACCGCTTAGTGATAAAGTAAAGCAATTACATGGCGATTGCATTTCATACAATAAAGCGACAACCATATGGCTCCTGCCAGTTGCCGATAACTTTACAAAACATGATCATCTCATACAAAACCGTATAACTCATCATGTCTTGACCATATCACATCACAACATGCCCTGCAAAAACAAGTTAGACGTCCTCTACTTTGTTGTTGCAAGTTTTACGTGGCTGCTACGGGCTTAGCAAGAACCGTTCTTACCTACGCATATAAAACCACAACGATGTTTCGGTAAGTATGTGCTGTTTTAACCTTCACAAGGACCGGGCGTAGCCACACTTGATTCAGCTAAAGTGAGAGAGACAGACACCCGCCAGTCACCTTTAAGCAACGAGTGCTCGTAACGGTGAAACCAGTCTCGCGTAAGCGTACGCGTAATGTCGGTCCGGGCCGCTTCATCTCACAATACCGCCGAAGCAAAGTATGACATGCTGGTAAGCAGTATGACTATTATCGCCCACAACTCATTGTGTTCTACTCGTGCATATCATCTACGCATAGACCTGGCTCATGATGCCACTGTTGGGGAACGTAGTATTTTAAAATTTTCCTACGATCACGCAAGATCTATCTACCAGATGCATAGCAACGAGAGGGAAGAGTGTGTCTACGTACCCTCGTAGACCGGAAGCGGAAGCGTCAAGTGACGCGGTTGATGTAGTCGAACTTCTTCGCGATCCAACCGATCAAGCACCGAACGTACGGCACCTCCGCGTTCAGCACACGTTCAGCTTGATGACGTCCCACGAGCTCTTGATCCAGTTGAACTTCACGGGAGAGTTTCGTCAGCACGACGGCGTGGTGACGGATATGATGTATTCACCGGCGCAGGGCTTCGCCTAAGCACCGCGACGGTATGACCGAGGTGTGTTTCTGTGGAAGGGGGGCACCGCACACGGCTGGAACAATTCAACTTGTGTGTCTTTGGGTGCCCCCTGCCCCCGTATATAAAGGAGCAAGGGGGGAGGCCGGCCGGCCCCTCTATGGTGCGGCTAGGGTGTAATCCTACTAGGAATAGGATTGCAATCCTATTCCTAGTAGGAACTACCAAAGAAGGAAGAGAGGAAAAGGAAAAAGGAGGGAGAGGTGGCGCCCCCCAATCCTAGTCCAACTAGGATCCCTTAGGTGGGGCGCCGGCCAGCCCCTATGGGCTGCCTCTCTCTTTCCCTTAAGACCCACTATGGACCATCCCCCTTCGTAGGGGGTTCCGGTAACCCCCTCCGGCAATCCGTTAAATCCGAAACTTTTCCGGAACACTTCCGGTGTCCGAATATAGTCGTCCAATATATCAATCTTTATGTCTCGGACATTCCGAGACTCCTCGTCATGTCCGTGATCTCATCCGGGACTCCGAACTACCCTCGATACATCAAAACTCATAAACTCATAATACCGATCGTCATCAAACGTTAAGCGTGCGGACCCTACGGGTTCGAGAACTATGTAGACATGACCGAGACTCATCTCCGGTCAATAACCAATAGCGGAACCTGGATGTTCATATTGGCTCCTACATATTCTACGAAGATCTTTTATCGGTCAGAACCGCATAACAACACACGTTGTTCCTTTTGTCATCGGTATGTTACTTGTCCGAGATTCGATCGTCGGTATCTCCATACCTAGTTCAATCTCGTTACCGGCAAGTCTCTTTACTCATACCGTAACACATCATCTCGTGACTAACTCATTAGTCTTTTGCTTGCAAGGCTTATTGTGATGTGTGTTACCGAGAGGGCCCAGAGATACCTCTCCGACACTCGGAGTGACAAATCCTAATCTTGATCTATGCCAACACCACGAATACTTTCGGAGACACCTGTAGAGCATCTTTATGATCACCCAGTTACGTTTTGACGTTTGATAGCACACAAGGTGTTCCTACGGTATTCGGGAGTTGCATAATCTCATAGTCATAGGAACATGTATAAGTCATGAAGAAAGCAATAGCAGTAAAACTAAACGATCATAGTGCTATGCTAACGGATGGGTCTTGTCCATCACATCATTCTCCTAATGATGTGATCCCGTTGATCAAATGACAACTCATGTCTATGGTTAGGAAACATAACCATCTTTGATCAATGAGCTAGTCTAGTAGAGGCATACTAGGGACACTCTGTTTTGTCTATGTATTCACACATGTACTAAGTTTCCGGTTAATACAATTCTAGCATGAATAATAAACATTTATCATGATATAAGGAAATATAAATAACAACTTTATTATTGCCTCTAGGGCATATTTCCTTCAGTTACCACTGCATCTACCTTCGGGATTAGTTTTAAACCTCAATAATTGTTATTTAGTACCAGCTTTGAGCATGAACATTGTATCTGGATCTCGTTTAATGCGAGATGGCTACTCATTTAAATCCGAGAATAATGGTTGTTCTATTTATATGAGAGAAATGTTTTATGGTCATGCCCCGCTGGTCAATGGTTTATTCCTATTGAATCTCGAACGTGATGTTACACATATTCATAGTGTGAATGCCAAAAGATGTAAGGTTGATAATGATAGTCCCACATACTTGTGGCACTGCCGCCTTGGTCATATTGGTGTCAAACGTATGGAGAAGCTCCATGCAGATGGACTTCTGGAGTCTCTTGATTATGAATCATTTGACACGTGCGAACCATGCCTCTTGGGCAAGATGACCAAGACTCCGTTCTGTGGAACAATGGAGCGAGCAACCAACTTGTTGGAAATCATACATACTGATGTGTGCGGTCCAATGAGTGTTGAGGCTCGCGATGGCTATCGTTATGTTCTCACCCTCACTGATGACTTAAGTAGATATGGGTATGTCTACTTGATGAAACATAAGTCTGAGACCTTTGAAAAGTTCAAGGAATTTCAGAATGAGGTTGAGAATCAACGTGATAGAAAAATAAAGTTCTTACGATCTGATCGTGGAGGAGAATATTTAAGTCACGAGTTTGGCACACACCTAAGGAAATGTGGAATTGTTTCACAATTGATGCCGCCTGGAACACCTCAACGTAATGGTGTATCCGAACATCGTAATCGTACTCTGTTGGACATGGTGCGATCTATGATGTCTCTTACCGACTTACCGCTATCATTCTGGGGTTATGCTTTAGAGACTGCCGCATTCACTTTAAATAGGGCACCGTCTAAATCCATTGAGACGACACCGTATGAACTATGGTTTGGGAAGAAACCTAAGTTATCGTTTGTAAAAGTTTGGGGATGTGATGCTTATGTCAAGAAACTTCAACCTGAAAAGCTCGAACCCATATTGGAAAAATGCGTCTTCATAGGATACCCTAAGGAAACTATTGGGTATACCTTCTACCTCAGATCTGAAAGCAAGATCTTTGTTGCCAAGAATGGATCCTTTCTGGAGAAAGAGTTTCTCTCGAAAGAAGTAAGTGGGAGGAAAGTGGAACTTGATGAGGTGATTGTCACCCCTTCCAAACCGAAAAGTAGCGCAACGCGGGAAGATGTTTTTGTGGTGCCTGCACCGACTAGAGAGGAAGTTAATGATAATGATCATGAAGCTTCAGATCAAGTTACTGCTGAACTTCGTAGGTCCACAAGGACACGTTCCGCACCAGAGTGGTATGGCAACCCTGTCCTGGAAATCATGTTGTTAGACAACGGTGAACCTTCGAACTATGAAGAAGCGATGGCGGGCCCGGATTCCAACAAATGGCTTGAAGCCATGAAATCCGAGATAGGATCCATGTATGATAACAAAGTATGGACTTTGGTTGACTTGCCCGATGATCGGCAAGCCATAGAAAATAAATGGATCTTTAAGAAGAAGAGTCACGCGGATGGTAATGTGACCATCTATAAGGCTCGGCTTGTCGCTGAAGGTTATCGACAAGTTCAAGGAATTGACTACGACGAGACTTTCTCTCTCGTAGCGATGCTGAAGTCCGTCCGAATCATGTTAGCAATTGCCGCATTCTATGATTATGAGATATGGCAAATGGACGTCAAAACGGCATTCCTTAATGGTTTCCTTAAGGAAGAACTGTATATGATGCAGCCGGAAGGTTTCGTCGATCCTAAGAATGCTAACAAAGTATGCAAGCTCCAACGCTCCATCTATGGGCTGGTGCAAGCATCTCGGAGTTGGAACATTCGCTTTGATGAGGTGATCAAAGCGTTTGGGTTTATACAGACTTGGGGAGAAGCCTGTATTTACAAGAAAGTCAATGGGAGCTCTGTAACATTTCTCATATTATATGTGGATGATATATTGCTGATGGGAAATGATGTAGAACTCTTGGAAAGCATAAAGGCCTACTTGAATAAGTGTTTTTCAATGAAGGACCTTGGATAAGCTGCTTACATGTTAGGCATCAAGATCTATAGAGATAGATCAAGACGCCTCATTGGTCTTTCACAAAGCACATACCTTGACAAGATATTGAAGAAGTTCAATATGGATCAGTCCAAGAAAGGATTCTTGCCTGTACTGCAAGGAATGAGATTGAGCACAGCTCAATGCCCGACCACGGCAGAAGATAGAGAAAAGACGAGTGTCATCCCCCGTGCCTCGGCCATAGGTTCTATTATGTATGCCATGCTGTGTACCAGACCTGATGTGAACCTTGCCATAAGTTTGGTGGGGAGGTACCAAAGTGATCCCGGTATGGAACACTGGACAGCGGTCAAGAACATCCCGAAGTACCTGAAATGGACTAAGGATATGTTTCTCGTTTATGGAGGTGATGAAGAGCTCGTCGTAAAGGGTTACGTCGATGCTAGCTTCAACACAGATCTGGATGACTCCAAGTCACAAACCGGATACGTGTATATTTTGAATGGTGGGGCAGTCAGCTGGTGCAGTTGCAAGCAAAGCGTCGTGGTGGCATCTACATGTGAAGCGGAGTACATAGCTGCTTCCGAAGCAGCGCATGAAGGAGTCTGGATGAAGGAGTTCATCACCGACCTAGGAGTTATTCCAAGTGCATCGGGCCCGATGACTCTCTTTTGTGACAACACTGGAGCTATTGCCATTGCCAAGGAGCCCAGGTTTCACAAGAAGACCAAGCACATCAAGCGCCATTTCAACTCCATCCGAAATTATATTCAAGATGGAGACATAGATATTTGTAAAGTGCATACGAATCTGAATGTCGCGGATCCGTTGACTAAACCTCTTCCACGAGCAAAACATGATCAACACCAGAACTCTATGGGTGTTCGATTCATTACAATGAAACTAGATTATTGTCTCTAGTGCAAGTGGGAGACTGTTGGAAATATGCCCTAGAGGCAATAATAAAATGGTTATTATTATACTCCCTCCGTCCCAAAATAAGTGTCTCAACTTTGTACTAGCTCTAGTAGAAAGTTGTAATAAGCTTAATACACTTATTTTGGGACGGAGGGAGTATTTCCTTATTCATGATAATTGTCTATTGTTCATGCTTTAATTGTATTATCCGGAAACAGTAATACATGTGTGAATATATAGACCACAACATGTCCCTAGTGAGCCTCTAGTTGACTAGCTCGTTGATCAATAGATGGTTATGGTTTCCTGACCATGGACATTGGATGTCATTGATAACGGGATCACATCATTAGGAGAATGATGTGATGGACAAGACCCAATCCTAAGCGTAGCACAAGATCGTGTAGTTCGTATGCTAAAGCTTTTCAAATGTCAAGTATCTGTTCCTTAGACCATGATGTTGTGCAACTCCCGGATACCGTAGGAATGCTTTGGGTGTGCCAAACGTCACAACGTAACTGGGTGGCTATAAAGGTATACTACGGGTATCTCCGAAAGCATCTGTTGAGTTGGCATGAACCGAGACTGGGATTTGTCACTCCGTATGACGGAGAGGTATCTCTGGGCCCACTCGGTAATACATCATCGTAATGAGCTCAATGTGACTAAGGGGTTAGTCACGGGATGATGTGTTATGGAACGAGTAAAGAGACTTGCCATAACGAGATTGAACAAGGTATCGGTATACTGACGATTGAATCTTGGGCAAGTACTATACCGATAGACAAAGGGAATCGTATACAGGATTGATTGAATCCCTGACCCCGCTGTTGGTTATTGACCGAAGATATGTCTCGGTCATGACTGCACGGTTTCTGAACCCGTAGGGTCTACACACTTAAGGTTCGATGATGCTAGGGTTATAGGGAATGTAGTACATGGTTACCGAATGTTGTTCGGAGTCCCGGATGAGATTCCGGACGTCACGAGGAGTTCCAGATGAAGGAAATATGCCCTAGAGGCAATAATAAAGTTGTTATTTATATTTTCTTATATCATGATAAATGTTTATTATTCATGCTAGAATTGTATTAACCGGAAACTTAGTACATGTGTGAATACATAGACAAAACAGAGTGTCCCTAGGATGCCTCTACTAGACTAGCTCATTGATCAAAGATGGTTATGTTTCCTAACCATAGACATGAGTTGTCATTTGATCAACGGGATCACATCATTAGGAGAATGATGTGATGGACAAGACCCATCCGTTAGCTTAGCACTATGATCGTTTAGTTTTACTGGTATTGCTTTCTTCATGACTTATACATGTTCCTATGACTATGAGATTATGCAACTCCCGAATACCGTAGGAACACCTTGTGTGCTATCAAACGTCACAACGTAACTTGGTGATCATAAAGATGCTCTACAGGTGTCTCCGAAAGTGTTCGTGGTGTTGGCATAGATCAAGACTAGGATTTGTCACTCCGAGTGTCGGAGAGGTATCTCTGGGCCCTCTCGGTAATGCACATCATAATAAGCCTTGCAAGCAAAAGACTAATGAGTTAGTCACGAGATGATGTATTACGGAACGAGTAAAGAGACTTGCCGGTAACGAGATTGAACTAGGTATAGAGATACCGACGATCGAATCTCGGGCAAGTAACATACCAATGACAAAAGAAACAACGTATGTTGTTATGCGGTTTGACCGATAAAGATGTTCGTAGAATATGTAGGAGCCAATATGAGCATCCAGGTCCCGCTATTGGTTATTGACCGGAGATGAGTCTCAGTCATGTCTACATAGTTCTCGAACCCGTAGGGTCCGCACGCTTAACGTTTGATGACGATCGGTTTTATGAGTTTATGAGTTTTGATGTACCGAAGGAGTTCGGAGTCCCGGATGAGACCAGGGACATGACGAGGAGTCTCGAAATGGTCAAGACGTAAAGATTGATATATTGGACGACTATATTCGGACATCGGAAAGGTTCCGAGTGATTCGGATATTTTTCGGAGTATATGGGCCTTATTGGGCCATACGGGAATAGAGGAGAAAGGACAAAAGGAAGGAGGCGCCCCCCCCTCTGGTCCGAATTGGACAAGGGGTGCAGCCCCCTTTTCCTTCTCCCTCTCCACCTCTTTCCTTCTCTCCTACTCCGAAAAGGAAAGGGGAATCCTACTAGGACTTGGGAGTCCTAGTAGGACTCCCCACACTTGGCGCGCCCCCTCTCGGGCCGGCCTCTCCCTTGCTCCTTTATATACGGCGGCAGGGGGGCACCCTAGGACACACAAGTTGAATTGTTTTAGCCATGTGCGGTGCCCCCCTCCACAGAAACACACCTCGGTCATACCGTTGAAGTGCTTAGGCGAAGCCCTGCGCCGGTAGATACATCATATCTGTCACCACGCCGTCGTGCTGGCGAAACTCTCCCGTGAAGCTCAACTGGATCAAGAGCTCGTGGGACGTCATCAAGCTGAACGTGTGCTGAACGCGGAGGTGTCGTACGTTCGGTGCTTGATCGGTTGGATCGCGAAGAAGTTCGACTACATCAACCGCGTCACTTGACGCTTCCGCTCCCGGTCTACGAGGGTACGTAGACACACTCTTCCCCTCATTGCTATGCATCTAGTAGATAGATCTTGCGTGATCGTAGGAAAATGTTGAAAATACTATGTTCCCAACATTGGCATCAAGAGCCAGGTCTATGCGTAGATGATATGCACGAGTAGAACACAATGAGTTGTGGGCGATACTAGTCATACTGCTTACCAGCATGTCATACTTTGCTTCGGCGGTATTGTGAGATGAAGCGGCCCGGACCGATATTACGCGTACGCTTACGCGAGACTGGTTTCACCGTTATGAGCACTCGTTGCTTAAAGGTGACTGGCGGGTGTCTGTCTCTCTCACTTTAGCTAAATCAAGTGTGACTACGCCCGGTCCTTGTGAAGGTTAAAACATCAAATACTTGACGAAACATCGTTGTGGTTTTGTATGCGTAGGTAAGAACGGTTCTTGCTAAGCCCGTAGCAGCCACGTAAAACTTGCAACAACAAAGTAGAGGACGTCTAACTTGTTTTTGCAGGGCATGTTGTGATGTGATATGGTCAAGACATGATGAGATATACGGTTTTGTATGAGATGATCATGTTTTGTAATATTATCGGCAACTGGCAGGAGCCATATGGTTGTCGCTTTATTGTATGAAATGCAATCGCCATGTAATTGCTTTACTTTAACACTAAGCGGTAGCGATAGTTGTAGAAGCAATAGTTGGCGAGACGACAATGATGCTATGATGGAGATCAAGGTGTCGCGCCGGTGACGAAGGTGATTATGACGGTGCTTTGGAGATGGAGATCAAAAGCACAAGATGATGATGGCCATATCATGTCACATATTTTGATTGCATGTGATGTTTATCTTATTATGCTTCTTATTTTGCTTAGAACGATGGTAGCATTATAAGATGATCCCTTACTTAAATTTCAAGGTATAAGTGTTCTCCCTGAGTATGCACCGTTGCGAAAGTTCGTCGTGCCGAGACACCACGTGATGATCGGGTGTGATAAGCTCTACGTTAAAATACAACGGGTGTAAGCCAGTTTTGCACACACAGAATACTCGGGTTAAACTTGACGAGCCTAGCATATGCAGATATGGCCTCGGAACACTGGAGACCGAAAGGTCGAGCGTGAATCATATAGTAGATATGATCAACATAAGATGTTCACCATTGAAACTACATCTCACGTGATGATCGGACATGGTTTAGTTGATTTGGATCACGTGATCATTTAGATGACTAGAGGGATGTCTATCTAAGTGGGAGTTCTTAAGTAATATGATTAAATTGAACTTTAATTTATCATGAACTTAGTCCTCATAGTATTAGCATATCTATGTTGTAGATCAATAGCTCACGATGTTGCTCCCCGTTTATTTTTTATATGTTCCTAGAGAAAACTAATTTGAAAGATGTTAGTAGCAATGATGCGGAATTGTTCCGTGATCTGAGCATTATCCTCATTGCTGCACAGAGAATTATGTCCTTGATGCACCGCTAGGTGGCAGACCTATTGCAGGAGCAGATGTAGACGTTATGAACATTTTGACAAAAGCTCGGTATGATGACTACTTGATAGTTTAAGTGCACCATGCTTTACGGCTTAGAACCGGGACGTCAAAAATGTTTTGAACGCCACGGAGCATATAAGATGTTCCATGAGTTGAAATTAGTATTTCATACTCATGCCCGTGTCGAGAGGTATAAGACTTCTGACAGTACTTTGCCTACAAGATGGAGGAGAATAGCTCAACTAGTGAGCATGTGCTCAGATTGTCTGGGTACTACAATTACTTGAATCAAGTGGGAGTTAATCTTCCAAATAAGATAGTAATTGACAAAGTTCTCTAGTCACTATCACCAAGTTAGTAGAACTTCGTGATGAACTATAATATGCAAGGGATGACGAAAGGAATTCCCGACCTCTTCGCGATGCTGAAGTCGGCGAAGGTAGAAATCATGAAAAAGCATCAAGTGTTGATGGTTAACAAGACCACTTGTTTCAAGTAAAGGGCAAAGGGATAGAAGGGGAACTTCAAGAAGAATGACAAGCAAGTTGTCACTCCCGTGAAGAAACCCAAAGCTAAAACTCAAGCCTGAAACTAAGTGCTTCTACTGCAAAGGAAATGGTCACTGGAAGTGGAACTGCCCTAGATACTTGGCGGATAAGAAGGATGGCAGAGTGAACAAAGGTATATTTTGATATACAGATTATTGATGTGTACTTTACTAGTGTTCATAGCAACCCCTGGGTATTTGATACCAATTCAGTTGCTAAAATTAGTAACTCGAAACGAGAATTGCAGAATGAACAGAGACTAGTTAAAGGTGAAGTGATGATGTGTGTTGGAAGCATTGTTCAAGATATCTTCCTATATGCCGATAAATCGGCCGATTTATCGCTTACCCCTCTCTGATCGATAAGGTAAATCGGCCGATAAATCAACCAATATGGCGATAAATCGGCCGATATGCCGATAAACTGGCCGATTTACCCCTTATCATGGGTTGACCGATAAGTTCCCGATAAGCGATATCCCCAACATTGGTTGGAAGTGGTTCCAAGATTGATATGATCATCATCGCACACTCCCTATACTTTCGGGATTAGTGTAAAACCTAAATAAATGTTATTTGGCATTTGCATTGAGCATGAATATGATTTTATCATATTTGTTGCAATACGGTTATTCATTTAAAGTCATAGAATAATTGTTATTTTGTTTACATGAATAAAACCTTCGATGGTCATACACCCAATGAAAATAGTTTGTTGGATCTCGATCGTGGTGATACACATATTCATAATATTGAAGCCAAAAGATGCAAGGTTAATAATGATAGTGCAACTTATTTATGGCACTGCCGTTTAGGTCATAATAGTGTAAAGCGCATGAAGAAACTCCATAGTGATGGACTTTTGGAATCACTTGATTATGAATCACTTGGTGCTTGCGAACCATGCCTCATGGGCAAGATGACTAAAACTCCGTTCTCCGGAACTATGGAGCGAGCAACAGATTTGTTGGAAATCATACATACTGATGTATGTGGGCCAATGAGTGTTGAAGCTCGCGGCAGGTATCGTTATTTTCAGACCTTCACTAATGATTTAAGCAGATATGGGTATATCTACTTAATGAGGCACAAGTCTGAAACATTTGAAAAGTTCTAAGAATTTCAGAGTGAAGTAGAGAATCATCGTAACAAGAAAATAAAGTTTCTACGATCTGATTGTGGAGGAGAATATTTGAGTTACGAGTTTGGTCTTCATTTGAAACAATGTGGAATAGTTTCACAACTCACGCCACCCGGAACACCATAGCGTAATGGTGTGTCCGAACGTCGTAACCGTACTTTATTAGATATGGTGTGGTCTATGATGTCTCTTACCGATTTACCACTATCGTTTTGGGGTTATGCTTTAGAGACAGGTGCATTCACGTTAAATAGGGCACCATCTAAATCCGTTGAGATGACACCTTATGAACTATGGTTTGGCAAGAAACCAAAGTTGTCGTTTTCTTAAAGTTTGGGGCTGCGATGCTTATGTGAAAAAGCTTCAACCTGATAAGCTCGAACCCAAGTCGGAGAAATGTGTCTTCATAAAATACCCAAAAGAGACTGTTGGGTACACCTTCTATCACAGATCCGAAGGCAAGATATTCGTTGCTAAGAATGGATCCTTTCTAGAGAAGGAGTTTCTCTCGAAAGAAGTGAGTGGGAGGAAAGTAGAACTTGATGAGGTAATTATACCTTCTCCTGAATTGGAAAGTAGTACATCACAGAAAATTGTTCCAGTGATTCCTACACCAATTAGTGAGGAAGCTAATGATAATGATCATGAAACTTCAGATCAAGTTTCTGCTGAACGTCGTAGATCAACCAGAGTATGTTCCGCACCAGAGTGGTACGGCAACCCAGTTCTGGAAGTCATGTTACTAGACCATGATGAACCTACGAAGTATGAGGAAGCGATGATGAGCCCAGATTCCGCAAAATGGCTTGAGGCCATGAAATCTGAGATGGGATCCATGTATGAGAACAAAGTGTGGACTTTGGTTGACTTGCCCGATGATCGGTAAGCCATCAAAAATAAATGGATCTTCAAGAGGAAGACCGACGGAGACGGTAATGTTACTGTTTACAAAGCTCGACTTATTGCGAAAGGGTTTCGACAAGTTCAAGGAGTTGACTACGATGAGACTTTCTCACCTGTAGCGATGCTTAAGTCTGTCCGAATCTTGTTAGCAATTGCCGCATTTTATGATTATGAAATCTGGCAAATGGATAACAAAACGGCATTCTTTAATGGATTTATTAAAGAAGACTTGTATATGATGCAACCAGAAGGTTTTGTCAATCCTAAATGTGCTAACAAAATGTGCAAGCTCTAGCGATCCATCTATGGACTGGTGCAAGCATCTCGGAGTTGGAATATACGCTTTGATAAGTTGATCAAAGCATATAGATTTATACATACTTGCGGTGAAGCCTGTATTTACAAGAAGTGAGTGGGAGCACTACAACCTTTCTGATAAGTATATGTGAATGACATATTGTCGATCGGAAATGATGTAGAATTTTCTGGAAATCATAAAGGAGTGTTTGAAAGGAGTTTTTCAAAGAAAGACCTTGATGAAGCTACTTACATATTGGGCATCAAGATCTATAGAGATAGATCAAGACGCTTGATAAGACTTTCGATGAGTACACACCTTGATAAGATTTTGAAGTAGTTCAAAATGGATCAGTCAAAGAAGGAGTTCTTGCCTGACTTGTAAGGCGTGAAGTTGAGGAAGACTCAAAGCCAGACCACGGCAGAAAAATATAGAGAGAATGAAATTCATTCCCTATGCCTCAGCCATAGGTTCTATAAAGTATGTCATGCTGTGTACCAAACATGTTGTGTACCTTGCCATGAGTTTGTCAAGGGGGTACAATAGTGATCCAGGAGTAGATCACTGTACAACGGTCAAAATTATCCTTAGTAACTGGATGACTAAGGAAATGTTTCTCGATTATGGAGGTGATAAAGAGTTCGTCATAAAGGGTTACGCCGATGCAAGCTTTGACACTAAATCCAGATGACTATAAGTATCAATCCGGATGCGTATTGAAAGTGGGAGCAATTAGCTAGAGTAGCTCTATGCAGAGCATTGTAGACATAGAAATTTGCGAAATACATACGGATCTGAATGTGACAGGCCCGTTGACTAAACTTCTCTCACAAGCAAAACTTGATCACACCTTATTACTGTTGGGTATTAATCACATAGCGATGTGAACTAGATTATTGACTCTAGTAAACCCTTTGGGTGTTGGTCACATGGCGATGTGAACTATGGGTGTTATTCACATAACGATGTGAACTATCGGTATTAAATCACATGGCGATGTGAGCTAGATTATTGACTCTACTGCAAGTGGGAGACTGAAGGAAATATGCCCTAGAGGCAATAATAAAGTTGTTATTTATATTTCCTTATATCATGATAAATGTTTATTATTCATGCTAGAATTGTATTAACCGGAAACTTAGTACATGTGTGAATACATAGACAAAACAGAGTGTCCCTAGTATGCCTCTACTAGACTAGCTCATTGATCAAAGATGGTTATGTTTCCTAACCATAGATATGAGTTGTCATTTGATCAACGGGATCACATCATTAGGAGAATGATGTGATGGACTAGACCCATCCGTTAGCTTAGCACTATGATCGTTTAGTTTTACTGTTATTTCTTTCTTCATGACTTATACATGTTCCTATGACTATGAGATTATGCAACTCCCGAATACCGTAGGAACACCTTGTGTGCTATCAAACGTCACAACGTAAATGGGTGATCATAAAGATGCTCTACAGGTGTCTCTGAAAGTGTTTGTGGTGTTGGCATAGATCAAAACTAGGATTTGTCACTCCGAGTGTCGGAGAGGTATCTCTGGGCCCTCTCGGTAATGCACATCATAATAAGCCTTGCAAGCAAAAGACTAATGAGTTAGTCACGAGATGATGTATTACGGAACGAGTAAAGAGACTTGCCGGTAACGAGATTGAACTAGGTATAGAGATACCGATGATCGTATCTCGGGCAAGAAACATACCAATGACAAAAGGAACAATGTATGTTGTTATGCGGTTTGACCGATAAAGATCTTCGTAGAATATGTAGGAGCCAATATGAGCATCCAGATTCCGCTATTGGTTATTGACCAGAGATGAGTCTCGGTCATGTCTACATAGTTCTCGAACCCGTAGGGTCCGCACGCTTAACGTTTGATGACGATCGGTATTATGAGTTTATGAGTTTTGATGTACCGAAGGAGTTCGGAGTCCCGGATGAGACCGGGGACATGACGAGGAGTCTCGAAATGGTCGAGAAATAAATATCGATATATTGGACGACTATATTTGGACATCGGAAAGGTTCCGAGTGATTCGGGTATTTTTTCGGAGTATATGGGCCTTATTAGGCCATACGGGAATAGAGGAGAAAGGACAAAAGGAAGGAGGCGCGCGCCCCCCCTCTGGTCCGAATTGGACAAGGGGTGCAGCCCCCTTTCCTTCTCCCTCTCCACCTCTTTCCTTCTCTCCTACTCCGAAAAGGAAAGGGGAATCCTACTAGGACTTGGGAGTCCTAGTAGGACTCCCCACACTTGGCGCACCCCCTCTCGGGCCGGCCTCTCCCTTGCTCCTTTATATACGGGGATAGGGGGGCACCCTAGGACACACAAGTTGAATTGTTTTAGCCGTGTGCGGTGCCCCTCTCCACAGAAACACACCTCGGTCATACCGTTGCAGTGTTTAGGCGAAGCCCTGCGCCGGTAGATACATCATATCTGTCACCACGCCGTTGTGCTGGCGAAACTCTCCCGTGAAGCTCAACTGGATCAAGAGCTCGTGGGACGTCATCAAGCTGAACGTGTGCTGAACACGGAGGTGCCGTACGTTCGGTGCTTGATCGGTTGGATCGCGAAGAAGTTCGACTACATCAACTGCGTCACTTGATGCTTCCGCTCCCGGTCTACGAGGATACGTAGACACACTCTTCCTCTCGTTGCTATGCATCTAGTAGATAGATCTTGCGTGATCGTAGGAAATTTTTGAAAATACTACGTTCCCAACACCAGAATGGTCCGGGGGTAAAGATTTATATATGGGAAGTCATCATACGGTCACCGGAATAATTTGGGGGGTTACCGGTATTGTACCGGGACCATCGAAGGGGTTCTGGGGGTCCACCGGGAGGGTCCACCTACCCCGGAGGGCCCTATGGGCTGTATGTGGAGAGGGACCAGCCCCTAAGTGGGTTGGGCGCCTCCCCCCTAAGGCCCATGCGCCTAGGGTTTGGGGGAGAAACCCTAAGGGAGCGCCCCCTTGCCTTGGGGGGCAAGGCACCCCCCCGGCCGCCGCCCCCTCCTCAGATTGGATCTAAGGGGGCCGGCCCCCCTCTCCCTTGCCCCTACATATATGTGGGGGGTGGGAGGGCAGCCGCACCCAAGCCCTGGCGCAGCCGTCCCCCTCTCCCAACTACTCCTCCCCTCCCGTGGTGCTTGGCGAAGCCTTGCAGGATTGCCCCGATCCTCCATCACCAGTGGCGGATCCAGGATTGGAGTAAGCCCCGGGCCCAAAAAAAAAATTTGTCGCGAGAGAAAAACTTAAAATCCATCAAGCTACAGCTACCTCAAATGAATACCTCAAATATGGCTCAATTGCATCAGAAATTTATAATTTAATCTCAATGCGTAAAGATACAACAAAATATAGATAGAAAGATGACAAGAACTACGAACAGTACGTGCAGTAAAAAGAGTACCAAATCAATGGTTTGCTTCATCAGCGTCTTCCATAACTTGATCAACGGTGGATGAAGAGCCAACACCTTAGAGAAATCAGAAGTAAAATTTCATGAGAGAAGACATAAACAACAAGTGAAACAATTAACTGAAGGAAATATGCCCTAGAGGCAATAATAAAGTTGTTATTTATATTTCCTTATATCATGATAAATGTTTATTATTCATGCTAGAATTGTATTAACCGGAAACTTAGTACATGTGTGAATACATAGACAAAACAGAGTGTCCCTAGTATGCCTCTACTAGACTAGCTCATTGATCAAAGATGGTTATGTTTCCTAACCATAGACATGAGTTGTCATTTGATCAACGGGATCACATCATTAGGAGAATGATGTGATGGACAAGACTCATCCGTTAGCTTAGCACTATGATCGTTTAGTTTTACTTCTATTGCTTTCTTCATGGCTTATGCATGTTCCTATGACTATGAGATTATGCAACTCCCGGATACTGTAGGAACACCTTGTGTACTATCAAACGTCACAACGTAACTGGGTGATCATAAAGATGCTCTACAGGTGTCTCTGAAAGTGTTCGTGGTGTTGGCATAGATCAAGACTAGGATTTGTCACTCCGAGTGTCGGAGAGGTATCTCTGGGCCCTCTCGGTAATACACATCATAATAAGCCTTGCAAGCAAAAGACTAATGAGTTAGTCACGAGATGATGTATTACGGAACGAGTAAAGAGACTTGCCGGTAACGAGATTTAACAAGGTATAGAGATACCGACGATCGAATCTCGGGCAAGTAACATGCCGATGACAAAAGGAACAACGTATGTTGTTATGCGGTTTGACCGATAAAGATCTTCGTAGAATATGTGGGAGCCAATATGAGCATCCAGGTTCCGCTATTGGTTATTGACCGGAGATGAGTCTCGGTCATGTCTACATAGTTTTCGAACCCGTAGGGTCTGCACGCTTAACGTTTGATGACGATTGGTATTATGAGTTTATGAGTTTTGATGTACCGAAGGAGTTCGGAGTCCCGGATGAGATCGGGGACATGACGAGGAGTCTCGAAATGGTCGAGACGTAAAGATCGATATATTGGACGACTATATTCGGACATCGGAAAGGTTCCGAGTGATTCGGGTATTTTTCGAAGTATATGGGCCTTATTGGGCCATACGGGAATAGAGGAGAAAGGCCAAAAGCAAGGAGGCGCCCCCCCCCCCCTCTAGTCCGAATTGGACAAGGGGTGCAACCCCCTTTTCCTTCTCCCTCTCCACCTCTTTGCTTCTCTCCTACTCCGGAAAGGAAAGGGGAATCCTATTAGGACTTGGGAGTCCTAGTAGGACTCCCCACACTTGGCGCGCCCCCTCTAGGGCCGGCCTCTCCCTTGCTCCTTCATATACGGGGGCAGGGGGGCACCCTAGGACACACAAGTTGAATTGTTTTAGCCGTGTGCGGTGCCCCTCTCCACAGAAACACACCTCGGTCATACCATTGCAGTGCTTAGGCGAAGCCCTGTGCCGGTAGATACATCATATCTGTGACCACGCCGTCGTGCTGGCGAAACTCTCCCGTGAAGCTCAACTGGATCAAGAGCTCGTGGGACGTCATCAAGCTGAACGTGTGCTGAACGCGGAGGTGTCGTACGTTCGGTGCTTGATCGGTTGGATCGCGAAGAAGTTCGACTACATCAACCGCGTCACTTGACGCTTCCGCTCCCGGTCTACGAGGGTACGTAGACACACTCTCCCCCTCGTTGCTATGCATCTAGTAGATAGATCTTGCGTGATCGTAGGAAAATTTTGAAAATGCTATGTTTCCCAACATTAACATTGTACAAAGTTGAAAACTTACTACTACGATGAGGTAAAGCTCCTTTGCGAAATCTATAGGCTTGAAAGCGATATATAATAGCATCATCATCAACCTTGGCAAATATTTCTCGCTCAATATTGCACACCATGGAATAATTCAACCAATCATCACCCATCTTATTCCCCAACTCAGTCTTGATAATACTCATAGCTGAGAAAGCTCTTTCCACTGATGTGGTTGCAACAGGCAAAATCAATGCCAACTCAATAAGACGATATACCAAAGGAAAGACTATGTGTCTATCAGTTTGAACCATCTTCACAGCAAGACTACCAAGGTTATTACAAGTAACAAAACTTGAATCAGCTCTCACATCAGCAATGAAGTTTTCAAGTTGGTTTCTAAGGACAAAAGAAATCTCATATATGGAGAAGTCATCAGCATACATCTGAGCAAGTTGAACAAGTTTGTCTTCATCAAAATTAGCAAATGAGTTCCTTGGATCAAGACAAGCAATGCATCTCAACAATTGAGTAGATCTTTCAGCAAAGCGGTTATTTAACTCAGTAGTTATTTGGTCAAGCAGAACATTGAATATTTCATATCTGAACCGTTGATAGAAAGTTACCATTTGACCACCACGCCCCCTTGAACGAGCCCGAGCGGGTATTGTATCATCCATATTAGGCAATATAATGTTATGTTTGACACAAAAATCAGTTGTGTCCTTCAAGAGCTGATCCCAACCATTATCTCTTATATTTTGAAGTTGCCGCAATGTGATCCAATCAAACTCACTACTAGAACTATGTTTTGATCTTTCCTTTGCAAACATTGTGACAACTCATTAGTCTTGCCCAATAGTTTGATCATAACATGCAATATGAAAACATATTCAAAACTTTCCATCTGAGATATCAGCCACCTGCTGTGGTTCTTTGTGTTAAATTTTCTGCATCATCATGAATGTTCTCTAATACATGCAAAACAGATGTCCACATCTCAATGAACCGACACAAAGTTTTATGATGTGTGCCCCACCGTGTATCCCCAGGTCTTACAAGGTTGGTTGCTTGGTTTTTCCCTCTTCCTGAAAAATTTTCCCCAGACTCCAATTGACTGACAATATTATCATGTTGTTCTTGGGCTAGTTCATCATGTCTCTTACAAGAAGCATTGACGGTGTTGACAATCAAACTTATGTGGTTAAAGAAATCCAATACAGAGGAACAACACTTGGCAACAGCAACAACCACTAACTGCAACTGATGGGCAAAGCAATGAATATAAAGTGCATCAGGATTTTCATCTAGTATCAACCTTTGCAACCCACGAAATTGTACTCTCATGTTAGAAGCTCCATCGTACCCTTGCCCTCTCAATTTAGACATAGACAAGCCATGTTTAAGAAACATACCATCCAAAGCTGCTTTTAGAGAAGCTGCCCTTGTGTCACCAACATGCTTAATCCCAATAAACCTCTCAATCGCATACCCATGTTTATTGACATACCTACATAACACAAAGAAGAACGAGAAACCAACAATTAGATACTACAATACTACTATTAGTAAGGAACAAAACAACAACTAACATAAAAGATACAAAGTTACTAACCTTAAAACCATAGCCATTTGCTCCTTTATTGATGCATCTCTGGACTCATCAACAAGTAAAGAAAAATTCCTATCTCCAATATCATCAATAATTGCTTTGGTGGTCTCTTCTGCACAAGCTTGACATAGTTGCAATTGTATCCCATGTGAAGTCATCAAATGGTTTTCGCCCGCACTATCAAGAAAAGTCTTAGCATTTGAATCCTTCTCCCTGTACCAACTCATCATCGCCAAAAAATTCCCCCTATTCTTTGAGCTCGAGCTCTCATCATGACCACGAAAAGCAAGAGCTTGTACTAGAAGAAATCTGATAACACCCAAAATAATGACAAGACGAGCTCTATATTCTTCTTCGCTCTTTTTGGTGCCACGATCGAGCACATTTACCATGGATTGCCTTTGATTTTTGAATGCCACATATTGTTGTCTAGCTTTATTGTGAGCACTATCATGTTTACCAACATGTGTATCAATAATACTAAGTCCATCCTTCCAATTTTTAAACCCTACTGTTGTAAATGCCTCAACACCATAGTTTTCTGCTATAGGTTGCTTAAAAAGAAAGCAACAGAAACAAAAGGCCGCCTCCTTAGCAACACTATATTCCAACCAATCCGAATGCTTCCCGAACCATTTAGCTTCAAAGGATCTCTTTTTCAAAGATGTTCCTCTAGTTTCTTTTTAAATTTATGTCCAGTTGGTTGGCATGGACCCATATTTACATACATCCTTCTAGCGACATCTCTAATGTCCGGATCTAAGCTTTCAATAGGTTTCCTAAGACCAGGATCAGGTTGAATATCACCTTCCCTCAGTTGACCACGAGCAGAATCTGGAATATTACTTTCTCGAGTTGAGATTGAAGGCGGGTTGTTTACCAACAAAGGCGATGGTCCCATTCCTGCATTGCTTTCATTTTCTTGAGTTGCTTCAGTCCTCTCATCCCCTTCATTTCCTTCGGCTAAAACCCCGGGTGTAGACACTTCTGTTGCTGCCACGGATGAAAAATATCTCTTCATCTTGTATTCCACAAAATGAAATGAAATTGATATTAACAGTAGCAACAACAACATTCACATTCAAATATAGCAGGCAGTAGCATATCAAAAATGTTCAATCTCTAAAAATTCTATCAACATTCAACAGCAGTCAACACGGCACTACACACTACATCATCTACATGTACACACTACACACTAACAGCAGCCATCACAACTTGTCCACTTTACCAGAGGGAGCAGTCCTGAGAGGGAGAGTAGATGAGCAGGAGGCAGCACTCCTGGGAGGCAGGAGTAGCAGCGTGCAGCCAAGCAGCAGCGCCAGCCAGGGGAAAGAGCTTTCTCAGCAAGGGGACGGCGGCGGCGCGAGCCGGCGAGCGGCGGAGGCCGGTGGGCCCTGGGCGGACCGGCGGAGGCAAGGCGCACGCGAGCGGCGGAGGCGCAGCTGGGCGGGGCGAGTGGCGGCGGAGCCGCGGAGGCGGAGTGGCGGTCTGGCGGAGGTCCCACCTGGGACCAGGGACGGCCGGGGCCGACGGGCCGGGGAGCGGGGGAGGCGTCGGAGCCAGGCCGTAGCGGACTAGCGGAGAGGGGAGAGGAGTCACGGGCAAGGGCGGCGGCTAGGTCTGAGGACAGGGGGTCTGGGCGGATTGCTTCTCGCGTCGGGGTCGGGCGAGCTGAGCTGAGCTGAGTTGGGTTGGGCCCTGGCTGTTTGTTGGGCTAAGCCCCGGGCCCGATTCAAAAATATGGCTAGGCAATAACTAAAAAAAAACCACGCCCCGGGCCTGGGCCTTGGGGGCCTGGGGCCCAGATCCGCCCCTGTCCATCACCACCACGCCGTCGTGCTGCTGCTGGACGGAGTCTTCCCCAACCTCTCCCTCTCTCCTTGCATGATCAAGGCGCGGGAGATGTCACCGGGCTGCACGTGTGTTGAACGCGGAGGCACCGTTGTTCGGTGCTTAGATCGGAATCAGCCGCGATCTGAATCACTTCGTGTACGACTCCACCGACCGCGTTCTTGCAACGCTTCCGCATCGCGATCTTTAAGGGTATGAAGATGCACTCCCCTCTAGTTGCTAGTAATCTCCATAGATAGATCTTGGTGGTGCGTAGGAATTTTTTTGATTTTCTGCAACGATCCCCAACAACCCCGACCCCTGCGCCCATAGTTGCGACCCCGCATGTGCGCATAGTGGCGGCTTTGGCGGTCTCTAATGACGCTAGCGTTGCCATGGAGATTGAGCACATGGTCGCCCCTACGGCGCCGCCATTGGACATTGATGCTGCCGCCAAGATGATCTCTAACGACGATGGGATCGCCAGTATGGAGATCCAGGCTGAGATCAATGGCCTCTTTGCCTAGTCTACTTAGCTTCCCTCGTTAGTCCTCATGATTTCGTGATTTGATACAATAAATTCGAATAAATTCGATTTGGTTGTAAGCTCTATGAGAGCACAAACTTATTCTTTATTTTGGCGATTGGATGACATTTATTCCATTATTTATTCATGATAGTATGTTATGTTCTGAAATGTGTGCATTTATTATTAATGTAGCGTCTTCCTCATTACATTAATTAGATGTCATATTTTAGAACGCCTGTGGCGCCCGAATGGAGGAAACATGCATTGCCGATAGCGCAACCACACATACCATTTTACGAGAAACTAAGTACTTTGAGTCTATTAAAAAATCTCTGGGAAGTATTATGACAATCGCCGGCTGCGGTTCGAACATAGTTGGCTCCGGACGAGCTACTATCATACTTCCTATGGGAACAACTTTGATCATTAATGAAGCGTTGTTGTTCCCGGAGTCGACTCATACTCTTTTGAGCTTTAGAGCCATCCGCGCCAATGGTCTTCATATTGAGACCGATGACGAGAACGGCAAGGAATGCCTACTCATCACAAAGCGGGATGCAAATGGTAAACATGTTATCGAAAGGCTTCCTTCGTTCGACACAGGGCTATACTACACTAAAATAGTAGCACCGCCCGTGTACACTACCCTCAAGACTATTTTTAGAAGCTCTGAACTCTTGTGCCTCTGGCACGATAGGTTAGGCCACCCCGGACTTACGATGATGAGAAATATAATTAACAACTAGCATGGTCATAATGTTAATGTGAAGAACTTCCCGAATCCCGATGATTTCGTATGCTCTGCATGCGCCACGGGGAAGTTAGTCATTAGGCCATTGCCCCTCAAGGCGAGGGATGAAATCCCCGCGTTCTTGGAACGTATCCAAGGGGACATATGCGGTCCAATTCAGCCCCTCACGAGGCCGTTTCGGTACTTCATGGTGCTCATTGATGCTTCCTCTAAATGGTCCAATGTTTGCCTGCTGTCAACAAGGAACCATGCCTTTGCAAAGCTGATCTCTCAGATCAAAGAAATAAGGAATAATTTCCCCGATTATCGTATAAAGTCTATTCGAATGGGCAACGTCGGAGAATTTACTTCAAAGGCGTTCGATGATTATTGCATGGCAATGGGAATCAAAGTTGAGCACTCAGTACCGCATGTCCATACACAAAATGGACTTGCTGAGGCATTGATTAAACGAATTAAATTCATTGCTCGACCGCTCCTCCAGGGTTGTAATTTACCAACTACATGTTGGGGCCACACAGTGTCACACGCGGCCACTCATCAACTTTAGACCGTCGGCCTACAACATCCATTCTCCTGTTCAGCTTGCGCAAGGGTCGGCACCGAAAATTTCCCACCTTTGTAGGTTCGGTTGCCAGGTATACGTACCAATACCACCACCCCAGCGATCGGCGATGGGACCGCTTCGTAAGTTGGGGATATACGTTGGTTATGAGACTGTGTCCATAATCAGGTATCTGGACCCCATGACAGGTGACTGTCACACGGCTTGTTTTGCTGATTGTATCTTTGACGAGGATTTTTTTCCCAACTTTAGGGGGAGAGAGTCAACCCCTTGATGCTAAAAGTCGAGAAATCACGTGGCAAGTGATGTCTACACACGCTTCTATTCTTGTAGACTATGTTGGGCCTCCAAGCGCAGAGGTTTGTAAGACAGCAGCAATTTCCCTCAAGTGGATGACCTAAGGTTTATCGAACTCAGGGAAGTAGAGGTTGAAGATGGTCTCTCTCAAGCAACCCTGCAACTAAGATACAAGAAGTCTCTTGTGTCCCCAACACACCTAATACAATTAGGATTTGTATAGGTGCACTAGTTCGGCGAAGAGATGGTAAAATATGGATGATAGGAGTGGCAAAGCAAAGTAATATAAATCTGTAATAAAAAGTGCAGCAAGCAAACAAGTGGTAAACGTGAGCACAAATGGTATTGCAATGGTGGAAACAAGGCCTAGGCTTCATACTTTCACTAGTGGCAACTCCCAACAACATTAACATAGTCTAATCACATGATACTTCCCATAAAACATGCAATGGAGATGCACCCGGAGGTCATTCCTTTGTGGTCAAGAGAGGACGAGAATTATGTAGGGCTACAAAAGCACACCTCAAAGTTCGTAGTTCTCAATCTATGGATTTCCCAATGTCACCGCGGCCATCCAAAGGGAGTACCACAATCACCACAACATATCTCAAGGATAGTCAAAGACAAGCACCAAGAGACTCTCAATCTTCAATCAACACACAAAAGAGGAAATCACCCATGAAAATATTCTTCTAATCCATGTCCAATAGACCGTTGTCACCTTGGTCTCGGGGATTATACTAGATAAAGACAAGTGAGTACATCAATCCAATACATAGAGGAAGGGGAAATATCATGGGATCACCCTAGATTAACATAGCCTATGATCACAACGAAGATCACATCATGGGAGAGAGAATTGACCACATAGCTACTGGTAGAAACCTCAGCCCCGAGGAGGAACTACTCCCGCATCATGGAGGGAGGAAGCAACGTCGATGGAGATGAATCCGGGGGCACTTCCCCGTCCCGGCAGGATACCGGCACAGGAATTCTGGTCCCCCGAAACTTGGTGGCGATGGCGGCGGAGATCGGAATTGCTTCTGGAGAAAAGGGTTCTGGAATCAGGGTTTCCGCGACGGGAGAAATATATATGCGAAGGGGGGGTCACCAGAGGCGGAGAGGGGGCCCCAGGCGCCCCCCTGGGGCGGCCAGGGGTGGGGCCACCCCGGGTGGCCGCCTGGGCCACCCCTGGCTCCCCTCTGGCCCCGCTTTGGTTTTTCTCGAAGCTTCCTGTACGCTGATTTTTCCTGTATTTTTCCCGGAATTTTTGGAGCACTTTTAATATGGGGGAAATCTGAAATAGAAAAACAGCAGAAAACAGGAACTGGCACTGTGGTGCACTGAGTTAATAGGTTAGTCCAAATATGATCAAAAGTGTATGGAAGTGCATCAATATCATAGCAATATCACACAAAAGAAGCATGGAGCAAGCAGAAATTATAGATACGTTTTGGACGTATCAACATCCCCAAGCTTAATTCCTGCTCGTCCTCGAGTAGGTAAATGATAACAAGCATAATTTCTGTGGTGACATGCTACCAACCATATAAGAACTTTTTAAGTAAAGCAATCAAGGCATGTAATTCAATTCAAGTCATAACAAGCAAGAGTCTATTGTAACAAGCAACATAAGAACATAAAGGTGCAAGAGCTCTCGCTGTCCGTGACTCGAATGTCTCCAAATGGTGTTTGCGTGCAAGAAAGGGGATAGGGATATATGAGAGAGTAAAACATAGTTTTTGTATTGTTGAGAACTTAATCTACTAAAGTTTCACACTTGGTCTTCTTTGGAATCTTATCTTGACTCATCCCCAGACCGTCAGCCAGGTACAAGTCAAAATGATCCACTCCCTTTCGATATTTTGAGCACTCATGCAATGGATGAGCGTAAACAAGAAAGTCGACACTTAGGATGGCAAAAAGAGAAAAATGATGAAGGGGGAAGACAAAAAAAAGGTGTGAAAGGCTCACATCAATGAGGACAATCATAGGCGAGAGAAAGCCAAATGATAGGTATGATGTGAGGAGTAGGGATTGCCATGCATCGGATGCACATATGAGCGAAGGCAAGCTCTCCAATGGAACTAGTGGGGGTGCATCCAACTTGCTTGCTCAAGAAGACCTAGAGCTCTTTTGAGGAGGCTCATCATTGGAATATACAAGCCAAGTTCTATAGTGTGAAGGTCCCCACATAGCTATATGCGTGAATGATAATATCTATGGAGTACAAGGTATAAGATGGAGTACGAGTGTGGATCTCTCAAAAGAAATAGTAGTGTGCCCCCTTCTCTCTTTTTATTTCTTTTTCTCTTTTTTTCTATTTTTTTATTTTTGTGGCCTCCATGGCTCTTTCTATTTAACTCTCATTTGTCCTCTTTGGGATCTTTTGATTTTGTCCTCTTTGGGATCTTTTCCTCACTTTAGGGGCAACACTCTATATATTACAAGAAGTATAGAAGATCTTTCACACTTTACAAAAGTACTCAACATAAAGAAAATGAAACTATCATGATGTATGCAAATGTATGCCTCTGCCAGTGTAGCAGGATATGCAATGATACTAGCGCGTCATGTAGCAATGATTAGGGCAAGGCCCAACTAGCATGCGGCTCATCGATCAAGCAAAAAGCATGTATGACATGAAGATCAAGGCATGAGAAGATGGATGTTGCATGGCAATGTATCTCGGAAAGTCTATGGAAATGCCTTGATAGGTAGGTATGGTGGCTGTTTTGAGGAAGGATATAATGAGGCTTATGATGACAGAGCGTATCGTGCCAAGGATTTGGATGCACGGGCGAAGTATGCGCCAACTCTCGAGGTGAGAAAGGGCAATGCACGGTACCGAAGAGGCTAGAAAAATATGGCTAGGTGGAAGTGTCAACCTTTGAATACTCACATTAGTCCGGAGAACTCATGCACTTATTATCGGTAACTCTCAATCTAATTAGGAGGTTCACAAAGAGACAAGTACCCCGAGGAGGAGTGTATGGGGGTTTGGTTATCCTTGCACATCCTTGACTCATGGTACGTGTGTGTACTCTAATATTCGATCCCTCCAAAGATTAGTGATCCATTTAGTAGCTAAAGTTCTCAACTATTTTGTAGGTTTTCGAAAATAAACACAGATTGCCCAAAATACGACATCTATCACTAATAGGTAAAGCTCTTGACACCAAAATTTCAGACATTACTCATGGCAATACCTCAAAACTATTGCAAGTTACTACTAAAATTAAATAGCAACCTCAATTACCTACTTTAAGTTAAGACACACAACTCAGTGCAACAGGCAAACTCTCTTAACAAGATAATCATGAAAACTCAAGAGAGTTCAACAACCAACTAAACAAAAAGCTCTTTAAAAAAGAAAAGCATGAAAACTAAGAGCTAAACATGACAACAGCTATGGAAAGACAAAGAACACACACAGCAAAGGTAAGCATGAAAATCATATGTTGTGTTCTAGGTTGAAGTGGAGCGTGTTTCTCTCCCACACAAAGAAAGCTGGGTTCTAACTTGTTATGAACAGCAAGCAAAGCTAAAGAAAACTAAAAAGGAAACTAAGAGCGAGACGCTCCAAGCATAGCACATAACGCATGAAGTGATTAAAATATAGTGGAAAGAAGGACGAACTGATAATTGTTGATGGAGAAGGGGATGCACGGGGGCATCCCCAAGCTTAGACGCTTGAGTCTTCTTGAATATTTCTTGGGGGTGCACGGGGGCATCCCCAAGCTTGAGCGTTTGACCCTCCTGAATCTTCTTTTATCATCTTCCCTCGCACACTTGAAAACTCCCTTCATACATAACTCATCATAATCTGATTAGCGAGGTTAGTACCCACAATAACATAATTTTTCCCTACTGGAAATAAGGATAATCTTGAAGAGCTACTGTTTCTCAAGATTGCCAAAAGATTTTTGCAAAGAAAAAGCAAGCTCAAGGTTTGCAAAACGAAGAAAAGGCAAAACAGGACAGAATCTGTGAAAAACAGACCAGCAGGTAGTAAATAATTTTTTCGGGGCACTTCTGCAACTCAAATCAAAAAACTCAGAACAGAAGCTCGAAAGCCAATTGTATAGAGCACGCTGTCAAAAAAAAATTCAGATCAAAAATATGATCTGGTGATTTTATTCGAATTTTTCTTTCCAAGGACAGAATCTGTTTTGTGGACAGCATGTCACAACTTTTGAACTTTCTTGCAATCAGAGGCTAAAATTGGCACAAAGCTGAAAAATAAAGATACAATGATGTTGCTACAGTAGTAACAAACATCAAGACCACTAAAAACTGAAAGAACAAACTGAAAGCAAAGATAACAAGGGTTGTCTCCCTAGAGCTCTTTCTTTATAGCCATAAAGATAGGCTTAAGACTTTAATGATGCTCTCGTAGGAATAAGAGTTGAAGAACAAAAGAGAGCATCAAGAAGCAAATACCAAACACATTTAAGCCTAACATGCTTCCTATGCATAGGAATATTGCAATAGAATAATTCATTGAAGCACAAAGCAATAAGCATAGGAAGACAAAACAAGTGCAGCTTCAAAACCTTCAACAGAAAGAGAGGGAACTTGATATTATTGAAATATCTATAAGCATATGTTCCCTTCTCATAATAATTTTCAGTGGGATCACGAATAAACTCAACAATATAAGCATCACATAAAGCATTGTTACCATGATCCACATGCAAAAAGGTACTCTTACTCTCCACATAAGCATAATCTTTCTCATTGGTAATAGTGGGAGTAGGACTATCATAAACAACTTGAACACTATAGATTAATTGTGTATTAGGAAGATGGTGTTCAACAAGGGAGTAATTCCCTCCATGATTATGACAAGTTTCATAAGGATAATTTCTCCTTATGTCATAGGTACCTTTATAATCACTATAGATTGGAGTTATAACATCATCATAGTAGAGAAGAGCATTATCATTGCTAGCAACTATATTTGTAAACATGTTGTCTTTATTCTTACTAGCAAAAGAATTATCAATTATCACATCACTAGTGGGTAAAGGATTTGCAATCCTATCATCCCCAAGCTTAGAGCTTTCCATCTCATCACTTTCAGAGTTGGTACCAAAAAGATTTTCAAGATCATAAGTAGCATTATCATCATTTTCCCAATCACAATAAGTAACATGCATATCATAATCAAAATCATCTTCAATAGTACCTACGGACGTATCATCAAGATGATAATTAAGGCAATAAACTTCACCTTCTTCTTTAAACTTACAACCGTTAGGATAAAAGTTGATGGGAGGAATATGCTCAGGCCAGGTTGATACCCATTCTTCTTCCTTCTTGCTCCTCTTCCTCCTCCTCTTCTTTTTCTTCTTCTTCACCTTAGGAGGGAGTGGTTGGAGATGAAGCTTCTCCACATATCCTGGTTTATCATTAGAAACAATAGGGGAAACTTGGGAGAAACTCTCCTTTTTATTAGCAGAAATATAAGTGTAGGATCGAAGAAGTATGTCTAGAGGGGGGGGGGTGATTAGACTACTTGACAATATAAAAATCTGCCTTTTGGTTGTGCAAAGTTTTAGGCAGTTTTACAACTAAGATCAAGTCAAGTAATACACTACACATGCAATTCTAGAGTATGGGCAGCGGAAAGTAAATTGCATATATAGTAAAGAGAGGTGGAGAAGATCAAACGCAGTTTGGTGACACGGAGATTTTTGTCGTGGTTCCGATAGGTGGTGCTATCGTACATCCACGTTGATGGAGACTTCAACCCACGGAGGGTAACGGATGCGCGAGTCCACGGAGGGCTCCACCCACAAAGGGTCCACGAAGAAGCAACCTTGTCTATTCCATCACGGCCTACGCCCACGGAGGACTAGCCTTACTCGGGGTAGATCTTCACGAAGTAGGCGATCTCCTTGCCTTTACAAACTTCTTGGTTCAACTCCACATCATCAAGACGGAGGCTCCCAAGCGACACCTAACCAATCTAGGAGGCACCACCCCCCAAAAGGTAATAGACGGTGTTGATGATGATGAACTCCTTGCTCTTGTGCTTCAAATGATAAACTCCCCAACACTCAACTCTCCTCACTGATATGGCTGTGGTGGAAGAAAGATTTGAGTGGAAAGCAACTTGGGAAGGCTAGAGATCAAGTTTCATATGGTAGGAATGGAATGGCTTGATCTCAACACAAGGGTAGGTGGTTCACTTCTCAGAAAGTGTATGGTAGATGTGGTGGTACTTTCTAATGGCTCTCCTCACGAATGAAGAGGGGGTGGAGGGGTATATATAGCCTCCACACAAAATCCAACCGTTACACACACATTTGACCAATCTCGGTCAGACCGAAGTGAAAACTCGGTTAGACCGAAAGTTCAAATATAGTGAACGTTGGGATTTTCGGTGGGACCGAAAATACCATCTCGGTGGGACCGAAAGTGCATCTGATATGAACGTTGGAGATTTCGGTGAGACCGAGAAAGAAAACTCGGTTGGACCGATTTGAGAAAGAGCAGGAACATGCCAGAATCGGTTAGACCGAAAATGAATTATCGGTGCGACCGATTTGAGTCAAGGCAGAACCTTGCCCATTTCGGTGAGACTGATAATGCAAACTCGGATATTCCGATATGATGTGAAATGGTTACAGAAGGTTGGCAGTTCAGTTTCGGTGTGACCGATCTCAAACTCGGTAAGACCGATTTTTCTAGGGTTTGGAAAACTGGCAGAAGTGGTTCATCTCGGTGGGACTGATTTGGATAAATCGGTGTGACCGAGATGTTAGGGTTTGTAGAGATAACTTCATCTCGGTGAGACAGAGTTGGTTTGACCGAGATTACTTATGGGTGTGTGTTAAGTAGTGAATAGTGCTGATAGTTGAGGGAGTTAGATCACCAAGCACTTGAGCAACAAGAACATTAACACAACCTCATCCCCTTTTAATAGTATTGGCTTTTCCTATGGACTCAATGTGATCTTTGATCACTAAACCAGAAATGGAGTCTTGAGCTTTTGCCAATGCTTGCCTTAGCATTTGAGGGGTCCACTTCTTCAGTCATCTTGCCATACCAATGTGATTGGGTTTCCTGAAACATACTTGATAAAAGTATTAGTCCAACCACAAAGTATGTTGTCATTAATTACCAAAACCACCCAGGGAGCAAATGTGCTTTCAATCTCCCCCTTTTTGGTAATTGATGGCAACACACTGAAATTATACTAAACAAGACATCAAAGCTTGTTGAAAGAAAGACAGAATTATCATGAAAGCTTTGACAAGCATGTAGTACACAGGCTCCCCCTACAAGTGTGCAAGATTTTCATAGATTATGGTTTTGGACTACCACAAGCACACATGAGAGATAAGCAAGATGTGCTACATGCAGCTTGGCTATATGCATCAGAGCAGAAGAAAAAAAAGTGAGTGATAATGCATATGTGCATGGTGATTTCTTGCAAACAAGTATTTACAAGCAAGTCACCATCATGCACATTCTGCAAGATGCATATACTTACCTTGAGGTTCCTTGACATTGTACCTGAAGGGATAAACTTGAGAAAACAAGGTTAGATAACACAAGAGTATTCCTTCAACCAACTGCAAGAACATCAAGAATACCAGGCCAGGGAGGACATGTATAAAGAGTGTCTCATATTGAGCACGGGCTTGAATCAGCAAACATGTCTCCGAAGCTAAAAGATTTTCAATGAACTCTGAGAGATTTTGCTTTTCATAGGATATCAATTGTGAAGATTCCTCTAAGTCTTCTCCCCCTAAACTAAAAGATTCCATAAGATACCAATTGTAAACAAGATACCAATTGTGATAACAAGGGGTGTGAAGGAAAAAAAAAGCAAAATCAAAAGAAAGATGCCAATTGTAATGTCCAATGTAAAACATGACAAAGCTTTGATGTGATTATCTCCCCCTTAAGATAAGATTGCTTTTCTTCTTCCCTTAAGTCTTATCTTCTCCCCTACTCCCTTTACTCCCCCTAAGTTCTCTCCCCCTTTGACATCAAGTGCCGAAAAGGACAGTAAACTAGGTAGGACAGGAGATGGAAAGAAAGAAAGAAAGAAAGAAAGAAGTGGGATCCTTAAGAATCACAACGGGACAACCAAGAACATTTATAGAGAAACAATTTGAGTCCAAATTTGAGTCCTCTCCCTCTTTAGGATTTAAGTCTGAGTGGAGCTGCAGAAGGTGATGTCCTGGAAGATAAATCCAAGGAAACACAGAAATAATCCAGCTCACTCTGCGAGGGATGTTTCAAAGAATTTGCAATGAATTTGTAAAAGATTTTCAGGGAATTGATCAGAGCCAGAAAAAAAGATTTCCAGAAGGATATTCACAAAGAAACATAAGAAAAGAGATAAAAGGAATTCTAGATGAAGTTTTTTTTTTAAAAAGAAAACTCAATGAGAGAACATAAGAGAAAACAGAAAAACTCCAAAAGCATATGTACTTCATCTAGATAAAGGTCGGCGACAAAGTCACCTATGTTTGAGTATATTGACTTAGGAGTCAAATGAGGACATTTGATCATAGGTCATACTCATCGTTTAAGCTCAAAATGGGGTTGCCATTTTTCGATTAAGCATTTGATGTGATCACATCTTATGAAGCTGCTTGTACTCATGACTTTGAGCAAAGCTCCTCAAAGACGTGAAGAACATACCTTGGGCTTGTTGATGCTTTGCTCATGTAGGTAAGCTCGATGTAGGTGCTCATTGAATGTGAAGTTGGAGCGCCTTTTCTACTTGTGTAGTTCATCTTCCTACATGGGTTAGGCAAGCAAGGAAATACTCGAGGATATCCAAGATGACAAGAGTGAAATACTAGATGTATAAGGTGTCAAAAAGGATATGTGGAATTTTGTTCCTTGAACTCAACATCCCAAAGGGCTAGATACTTGGTCAAATGACCAGATTACTCATGATTTGAGTGTGTGGTAATCTTGTGGAATGTAGATCATCCAAGTACCTGCAAGGAGTTAGATGCAATACAAGGAGGCAAATGTGTCCAAGACATATGATCATCATCATAAGAGAAACATCAAGGATTAGTCAAGAGGCTCATGCCTTGCATGCATCAGTGGATTTATCACTCCAAGTTTGAAGCATCAATGATGTTCAACTCACTCCTTAAGCGACAAAACACTTTCTCATCAAGAGGTTTTGTAAAGATATCAGCAAGTTGTTTGTCAGTACGGACATGCTTAAGATTAATATCACCCTTGGCAATATGATCACGAATAAAATGGTGACGAACTTCAATATGCTTTGTTCGAGAGTGTTGCACAGGATTGTGTCCAATCTTGATTGCACTCTCATTGTCACAAAGCAAGGGAACACGTCTCACATGTATCCCATAATCTTTAAGCGTTTGTGTCATCCATAGCAATTGAGCACAACACGAACCAGCAGCAATGTATTCTGCTTCGGCAGTGGATAATGATACCGAATTTTGTTTCTTGGAGGACCAAGATACAAGGGATCGACCAAGGAATTGACATGTACCCGAAGTTGACTTTCTATCAACCTTGTCACCGGCATAGTCCGAGTCGGAATAGCCAACAAGATCGAAAGAAGCTCTCTTAGGATACCAAATGCCAAAGTTTGGTGTGTGTATCAAGTATCTCACTATCCTCTTAACAGCTTTAAGATGACATTCTTTAGGGGCTGCTTGATATCGCGCACACATACATACACTCAACATTATGTCAGGACGAGAAGCACAAAGATATAGTAGAGAACCAATCATAGAACGGTAAACTTTTTGATCAACGGGTTCTCCATCCTTTGTCAAGTCATTATGTCCACTAGTAGGCATGGGGGTACTCATACCTTTGCTTTCTTGCATGTTGAACTTCTTGAAGAGATCCTTGGTGTACTTTGTTTGTGAGACAAAAGTACCCTCCTTAGATTGCTTGATTTGCAACCCAAGGAAGAATTTGAGTTCACACATCATGGACATTTCATACTTCTCCGACATGAGCTGTCCAAACTTCTTGCTAAAATGGGGGTTAGTTGAACCAAAGATAATATCATCAACATATATTTGGCACACAAATAGTTCACCATTAACCCTTTTTGTGAACAGCGTTCAGTCTATCTTTCCAATCTCAAACCCTTTTTCAAGAAGAAAGCTAGTTAAGCATTTGTACCAAGCTCTAGGGGCTTGTTTAAGACCATAAAGAGCTTTATGCAACTTGTAAACATGGTTAGGCTTTTTGGGATTCACAAAACCGGGAGGTTGTTTAACTAATACTTCCTCCTCAATTTCACCATTTAGGAAAGCACTTTTGATGTCCATTTGATAGAGAGTAATATCATGATGATTGGCATAAGCAAGAAGAATGCGAATGGACTCAAGTCTAGCAACGGGGGCATAGGTCTCACCATAGTCCATACCTTCGACTTGTGTGTAACCTTGAGCTACGAGACGAGCCTTGTTGCGGATGACTTGTCCATCTTCATCTTGCTTGTTGCGAAACACCCATTTGGTTCCAATGATGTTTTGATCATCGTTGGGCTTCTCTACCAAAGTCCACACCTTGTTCCTCTCGAAGTTGTGTAGTTCTTCGTGCATAGCGTTCACCCAATCCGGGTCTTTAAGTGCTTCTTCTACCTTCATAGGTTCAATACTAGAGATAAATGAGTAATGCTCACAAAAGTTAGCTAAGCGAGTTTTAGAGCGAGTAATTCTCCCGGAGTTGATGTCGTTCATCATTTGTTCCACGGGATGATTCTTCTTGATTCTTGCTCGGACTCGGGATAGCTTTTGTTGATGTTGTGGCTCAGCTTCCTCATCATCTTCATCTTCCTCTTCTTCTTCTTCTTCTTCATTGTTGTTGGTGTTGTCTTGAGGTGGTGGAGAAGGAGGTTGTGGTGGATCTTCTTGTTGCATCTCCTCATCTTGATGAGTTCCACTTGTGGAGGCCTCCATGTTGCCTTGAGGTTCATCTCTCTGTGAGGTAGGTGGCTCCACATATGTAGATGAGGTACTCTCCTTCACTTCCATGGGACGGATCTTTCCAATAGATAAATCTTGGATTGCTTCCGATGGGTCCTTGTCTCCTACATCAATAGGCATTTGCTCTACTTGCGAGCCATTAGATTCATCAAACTTCACATCTACCGTCTCTTCAACCTTTCGGGTGAAATTATTGTAGACACGGTAGGTGTGGGAGTTCGATCCATAACCAAGAAGAAAGCCTTCATGAGATTTAGGAGCAAATTTAGACCGACGATGCTTATCAAGGATATAGCATTTTGAACCAAAGACACGAAAGTATCCCACTTGGGGTTTGTTACCGGTGAGGAGCTCGTATGATGTCTTGCCGAGGAGCTTATGAAGATAAAGCCTGTTGATAGCATGACAAGCTGTCTCTACCGCTTCTCCCCAAAAATGTTTCGGTGTCTTGTATTCATCAAGCATCGTTCTTGCCATCTCTATGAGCGTTCGGTTCTTCCTCTCAACAACTCCATTTTGTTGAGGCGTGTACGTAGCCGAGAACTCATGTAGAATTCCTTCCTCATCGAGAAAAGAGTCTACATTGGCGTTCTTGAACTCCGTTCCATTGTCACTCCGAACTTTCTTGATCTTCACCTCAAATTGATTTTGGGCCTTTTTGGCAAAGGTCTTGAAGATTTTCTGAACCTGCGATTTATCATCAAGGAAAAATACCCACGTAAATCTGGAATAATCATCAACTATAACTAGACCAAAGGAGTTACCACCAAGGCTTTTGTAAGCATTGGGACCGAAGAGATCCATATGAAGAAGCTCAAGCGGTCTCCTAGTGGTCATGATGTTTTTCACGGGATGACTTCCACCAACTTGTTTTCCTGCTTGACAAGCACTACAAAGTCTGTCTTTGTCAAAGAAAACATCTTTAACACCAAGAATATGATCACCTTTGATTAGCTTGTCTAGATTACGCATACCAACATGTCCTAGCCTTCTATGCCATAACCAACCTTTAGAGGATTTAGCAATGAAACAAGCTCTAGGTTGGGCTTTCTTAGTGAAATCAACAATGTACAGATCACCTCTACGAATACCAGTAAAAGCCATGTTTTGATTATCACGACGAAAGACTTGGCAATCTACTTTGGTGAATAGCACATTGAATCCAAAGTCAGCTAATCTAGACACGGAAAGTAAATTGTATCCAAGAGATTCTACAAGCATGACATTTTGAATTGAGCTATCATGAGATATGGCCACCTTACCAAGGCCAAGTACCTTACCCTTGGAGTTGTCTCCAAAAGTCACATACTTGCGTGGGCCATCGTTCTTTGCAAGCTCTCGAAACATGTCTTTGTCTCCGGTCATGTGATCGGTGCATCCACTATCAAGAATCCACTCTTTTCCACCGGACATGTAGTCTCTCATATTTGCCATAAGATTGAGACTCTTCATGACCTTGTCTAGCTCGGTGTCCGAATCGGAATAATCATCGTCTTGCTCATGCTCATCATCATATTGACCCATAGATTGTTCATCATCAACACCTAGGTCAATTTGATAAGTACTTGCATTAGTTTGGTCAATGGAACAATAATCTTCGGAATGCAATGCAAGAGCATTTCTAACTCTAATATTGATAAGACCGGGATCACCCTTCTTTTTCATAAGATCACGAAGCTCAAAGAAGCATTTATCAAAGTTAGGATCATTGGGGTGCAACTTATCAAATTCAATAGTCTTGTGTAGAATTTCATCAAGACTTCTCAATGAGTAGTCCGGATAAAGTTCTTCCAAGAACTTCCACATAGCATAGGCACACTCAAAATTTGTAACAAGATTAAGCAAGTCATCAGGTAACCCTCTAATGATAAGATTTACAGTTCTAAGGTTACGAAGCAAATCAAGCTCTTCATCCATGGTAGGGTGCAAGGGATCAAATGGAGGCACATATGGGGTCTCAACATATTTGCACAAATTTTACATTTTAAAGATACTAAGCATTTCAGACCTCCAAGAGTTATAGAACCTTCCATCAAGAACAGGCACTCTATGGCTAACACTCCCATCCGTAGACACGTCCATCTTCCTCCAATGGTGTGTAAACCAAAGCAATGGAGACCAAAGCTCTGATACCAATTGTAGGATCGAAGAAGTAGGTCTAGAGGGGGGGTGATTAGACTACTTGACAATATAAAAAATCTGCCTTTAGATCATGCAAAGTTTTTGGCAGTTTCACAATTAAGATTATGTCAAGCAACACACTACACATGCAATTCTAGAGTATGGGCAGCGGAAAGTAAATTGCATATATAGTAAATGGAAGTGGAGAAGATCAAACGCAGTTTGGTGACACGGAGATTTTTGTCGTGGTTCCGATAGGTGGTGCTATCGTACATCCACGTTGATGGAGACTTCAACCCACGGAGGGTAACGGCTGCGCGAGTCCACGGAGGGCTCCACCCACGAAGGGTCCACGAAGAAGCAACCTTGTCTATTCCATCACGGCCTACGCCCACGGAGGACTAGCCTTACTCGGGGTAGATCTTCACGAAGTAGGCGATCTCCTTGCCCTTACAAACTTCTTGGTTCAACTCCACATCATCAAGACGGAGGCTCCCAAGCGACACCTAACCAATCTAGGAGGCACCACCCCCCAAAAGGTAATAGACGGTGTTGATGATGATGAACTCCTTGCTCTTGTGCTTCAAGTGATAAACTCCCCAACACTCAACTCTCCTCACTGATATGGCTGTGGTGGAAGGAAGGTTTGAGTGGAAAGCAACTTGGGAAGGCTAGAGATCAAGTTTCATATGGTAGGAATGGAATGGCTTGATCTCAACACAAGGGTAGGTGGTTCACTTCTCAGAAAGTGTATGGTAGGAATGGTGGTACTTTCTGATGGCTCTCCTCACGAATGAAGAGGGGGTGGAGGGGTATATATAGCCTCCACACAAAATCCAACCGTTACACACACATTTGACCAATCTCGGTCAGACCGAAGTGAAAACTCGGTTAGACCGAAAGTTCAAATATAGTGAACGTTGGGATTTTCGGTGGGACCGAAAATACCATCTCGGTGGGACCGAAAGTGCATCTGATATGAACGTTGGAGATTTCGGTGAGACCGAGAAAGAAAACTCGGTTGGACCGATTTGAGAAAGAGCAGGAACATGCCAGAATCGGTTAGACCGAAAATGAATTATCGGTGCGACCGATTTGAGTCAAGGCAGAACCTTGCCCATTTCGGTGAGACCGATAATGCAAACTCGGATATTCCGATATGATGTGAAATGGTTACAGAAGGTTGGCAGTTCAGTTTCGGTGTGACCGATCTCAAACTCGGTAAGACCGATTTTTCTAGGGTTTGGAAAACTGGCAGAAGTGGTTCATCTCGGTGGGACTGATTTGGATAAATCGGTGTGACCGAGATGTTAGGGTTTGTAGAGATAACTTCATCTCGGTGAGACAGAGTTGGTTTGACCGAGATTACTTATGGGTGTGTGTTAAGTAGTGAATAGTGCTGATAGTTGAGGGAGTTAGATCACCAAGCACTTGAGCAACAAGAACATTAACACAACCTCATCCCCTTTTAATAGTATTGGCTTTTCCTATGGACTCAATGTGATCTTTGATCACTAAACCAGAAATGGAGTCTTGAGCTTTTGCCAATGCTTGCCTTAGCATTTGAGGGGTCCACTTCTTCAGTCATCTTGCCATACCAATGTGATTGGGTTTCCTGAAACATACTTGATAAAAGTATTAGTCCAACCACAAAGTATGTTGTCATTAATTACCAAAACCACCCAGGGAGCAAATGTGCTTTCAATAAGAGACATTTTTATACTTTGGTAAAGTTCCCTCCTTTCTAATCTTACTTATGTAATCATTTTTATGGCAATTAACAACACAATAGAGATGGAAATTTTGCAAAGTGTTTTTTATTCCTATGGCATTAACATCTAGTCAAGAAGTCTTTTCTGATAACTCTTCACACATCAAAAAATAACATAAGCTCATCATAAAGATCAGGGGTGATCATGTTATCACACAACTGGTTAACAGTTATGTTTTGAAAGTGCATGCATTGAAAATTAAAGTGACCCTCTATACAGCAAAGTTCACAAGTAAAAGGATAAAGGTCACACAATTCTCTAGCAATTTCATTTAAATCTTTGACCCAAGTGATTGTTCTTTCATGCTTATGTTGCTTACAATACTTCTCTTCTTCAATCATAGGCCTTTCACAAGGTCTATCCACTCCACAAAAATTAACATGCTTATATAAAACTTCATTTTTAGGAATTGGATCATGCACGTTGCAATCATCATGAACAATTTCATTTTCTTTGCAAATCTCTTTAAAAAGGTTCATGATGCTTGATCCAATCCTCCTTAGGCATATTAAGATGTGAAGCAAAAGATTTGAGGAAATCAACAAGGAGTTGAGAATCAAGCCCAAACTTAGCACTAAACTTATTAAAACTTGTAGTTTCAACAAAGGACTTAATGCAATCATACTCATAAATTATACCTGACTCTTTACCTTTGTCGATCTCCCAATCTTCAGTCTTGCATTGAATTCTTTCAAGGAGTTCCCATTTAGCATCAATCTTTTCGTTTGTGAAAGAACCCATAGAGGAAGCATCGAGCAAATCTTTATCCCGTCGAGAGAGCCTCGCATAGAAATTAGTAATAATCATATCTTTGGGGAGCCCATGGTTAGGACATTTTAGCATTAATGTTTTCAGTCTCCCCCAAGCTTGAGCTATGCTCTCTCCGTCATGAGGATAGAGATTATAAACATAATTCCTATTCTCATGGGCTTCATGAAGAGGATAAAACTTGGAGTTAAAGAGAGACTGGATCTCTTCTCAATCCAGCAGGTGAGAGTCATCTAGTAGCCTATACCATTCCAATGCTGTTCCTTTCAGTGACAAGGCAAATAATTTCCTCATGACTCCATCTCTTGTCAAACCTGAAATCTTAAACAACTCACAAAGTTCTGTAAGTTTCAACAAATGAATACTAGGATTGATTGTCCCATCATAACAATCATTCCTAATTATTTCAATTATCCCAAGTGGTATTTGGAACGGGATACATTCAGTAGGTGGAGGAGACTTCTCCACCACGGGTGTGGTAAAGCGGCATTCCCCAAGCAGTGAACTAAGAGTGCGGTTTTCCATAAACATAACTAGTGAAACTAAAAACAAGAAACGAAAAGATTTAATTGCAAGATCTAAAGATATACCTTGAAACACTTACTTCCCCGGCAACGGCGCCAGAAATAGCTTGATGTCTACACACGCTTCTATTCTTGTAGACTATGTTGGGCCTCCAAGCGCAGAGGTTTGTAGGACAGCAGCAATTTCCCTCAAGTGGATGACCTAAGGTTTATCAAACTCAGGGAAGTAGAGGTTGAAGATGGTCTCTCTCAAGCAACCCCGCAACTAAGATACAAGAAGTCTCTTGTGTCCCCAAGACACCTAATACAACTAGGAGTTGTATAGGTGCACTAGTTCGGCGAAGAGATGGTAAAATATGGATGATAGGAGTGGCAAAGCAAAGTAATATAAATCTATAATAAAAAGTGCAGCAAGCAAACAAGTGGTAAACGTGAGCACAAATGGTATTGCAATGGTGGAAACAAGGCCTAGGCTTCATACTTTCACTAGTGGCAACTCCCAACAACATTCACATAGTCTAATCACATGATACTTCCCATAAAACATGCAATGGAGACGCACCCGGAGGTCATTCCTTTGTGGTCAAGAGAGGACGAGAATTATGTAGGGCTACAAAAGCACACCTCAAAGTTCGTAGTTCTCAATCTATGGATTTCCCAATGTCACCGTGGCCATCCAAAGGGAGTACCACAATCACCACAACATATCTCAAGGATAGTCAAAGACAAGCACCACGAGACTCTCAATCTTCAATCAACACACAAAAGAGGAAATCACCCATGAAAATATTCTTCTAATCCATGTCCAATAGACCGCTGTCACCTTGGTCTCGGGGATTATACTAGATAAAGACAAGTGAGTACATCAATCCAATACATAGAGGAAGGGGAAATATCATGGGATCACCCTAGATTAACATAGCCTATGATCACAACGAAGATCACATCATGGGAGAGAGAATTGACCACATAGCTACTGGTAGAAACCTCGGCCCCGAGGAGGAACTACTCCCGCATCATGGAGGGAGGAAGCAACGTCGATGGAGATGAATCCGGGGGCACTTCCCCGTCCCGGCAGGATGCCGGCACAGGAATTCTGGTCCCTCGAAACTTGGTGGCGATGGCGGCGGATATCGGAATTGCTTCTGGAGAAAAGGGTTCTGGAATCAGGGTTTCCGCGATGAGAGAAATATATATGCGAAGGGGGGTCACCAGAGGCGGAGAGGGGGCCCCAGGCGCCCCCCCTGGGGCGGCCAGGGGTGGGGCCGCCCCGGGTGGCCGCCTGGGCCACCCCTGGCTCCCCTCTGGCCCCGCTTTGGTTTTTCTCGAAGCTTCCTGTACGCAGATTTTTCCTGTATTTTTCCCGGAATTTTTGGAGCACTTTTAATATGGGGGAAATCTGAAATAGAAAAATAGCAGAAAACAGGAACTGGCACTGGTGCACTGAGTTAATAGGTTAGTCCAAATATGATCAAAAGTGTATGGAAGTGCATCAATATCATACCAATATCACACAAAAGAAGCATGGAGCAAGCAGAAATTATAGATACGTTTTGGACGTATCAGCAAGCCACGGGGATCCACGCTCATGACCCGCGCACTGCTGAGACTGAGAGAGAAGTCCAAAAGATAATAGATTTGCAGTCGTTAGCAAATCAATTGCCTAACCATTTTAGTGACTTAAAGACTGTGACAAAATCGCATGTGCACGCGCGCAATGCACCGGAAAGGGTTGAAATACCGAAGAAAAATGATGGTATACCTGCTCCCGTCCAAAGGCCTAAAAGAACAAGAGATCCGGCTTCTCAAATCCCAAGTACTCGGGGACGCCCGACGAAAAAGGATAAGAGAGATTTATTACAGTCTGTCGCCAAAGTACCCCAAAGTGAAACGGGGAGCCAGTCGAGACCTGACACAAGTACGGAAAATTCAGTGCACGAAATTCCGGACTTAAACTTTCCCATAGGGGAAACACCCAGCGGAGATGTATGCACACACATCGGCGCGGGAAATCTAAAGGACCTTGCTCCTATAATGGGAAATTTGGTAGAGCAAGTGTTGGCGCCGGATGCGCTCCAAGACGAAATGGCCATAAATTATATTTATACGGGGGAGTCCATGAACCGACAACGGTGATTGTCGATATTAACTTTGCTACAAAAATTGCCTCAATCATAGATCTTGACCCTGAGCCTAACACGCTCGCTGATTGTAAGAAAAGGTCAGATTGGAAAGATTGGCAGCAGGCAATCACTGCCGAATTATTATCTCTCAACAAAAGGAAGGTGTTCGGACCAGTTTGTCGAACTCCTCCCCACATTCGCCCTGTTGGTCATAGGTGGGTTTTTGTTAAAAAGAGAGATGAGAATAATGAGGTAGTACGGTACAAAGCAAGGCTCGTCGCTCAAGGGTTCACTCAACGACCAGGTGTCGATTTTGAGGAGACTTATTCCCCAGTCATGGATGGAGTTACCTTTAGATACTTGATCTCGATGGCAGTAAACATGGGCTTGAAAATGAAATTAATGGATGTTGTCACTGCTTACCTGTATGGTAACTTGGATTCGAACATATACATGAAGGGAAGGTGTCCCTGTTCCGAACCATGATAGAGCAAACATGAGTCTATACAGTGTTCAACTTCAGAAGGCACTATACGGACTCCGGCAGTCAGGTAGAATGTGGTATAATCGTCTAAGCGATTTCCTTCATCAAAAGGGCTACACGAGCAATAAAAGATTGCCCATGTGTTTTTATACGGCGATCCCAAGATGGATTCTGTATAATCTCGGTGTACGTGGACGATTTGAACATAATCGGTACGCTTGAGGATATTGAGGAAGCGAGTTCCTACCTGATGTCGGAATTCGAGATGAAGGATTTGGGTAAAACCAAGTTCTATCTAGGTCTGCAACTTGAACATTCCCCTGATGGGATCCTAGTGCACCAGTTGACCTACACCCAAAAGGTGTTGGAAAGATTTGGAACTGATAAGCTCCTTCTAAGACCCCGATGGTCGGGAGATCTTTACAGCCAGACAAGGACCCGTTCAGGCCAAGGGAAGAGGGGGCGGAAACTCTGGGACCAGAGGTTCCTTACCTGAGTGCAGTTGGAGCACTTATGTACCTCGCAAACTGTACACGGTCAGACATTGCGTTCGTCGTGAGTTTGCTTGCTAGGTACAGTTCTTAACCTACCAAAAGACATTGGAAAGGTGTCAAGGACGTCTTCCGTTACCTACAAGGGACCAAAGATCTTGGCCTCTTTTATAAAAAGAATCATGACCTATCTATTATAGGCTATGCCAATGCTGGGTACCTATCGGACCCGCATGATTGCAAATCACAGACTGGATATGTTTTCCTTTGTGGTGGAACCGTGTTTTCGTGGAAATCATCCAAGCAAACTCTTGTGTCGACTTCCACAAACCACTCGGAAATCAAGGCACTATTCGAAGCGTCAAAAGAATGCGTATCGCTTCGACGGATGATCGGCCACATTCAGCAGACATGTGGGCTGAACACCGTACAAACCCCTACCATTATCTATGAAGATAATGCTGCTTGTGTTGCACAAGTTCAGATGGGTTATGTGAAGAGCAACCTCACAAAGCATATTAGTCCCAAGTTCTTCTATGCACATGAGCTGCAACAGTTGAACGAGGTGAGAGTTTTGCATAATAAGTCCTGTGACAATCTTGCTGATATGTGCACTAAATCATTACCGGCATCAACCTTAGAGAGGTGTGTGCGTGGAATCGGTATGATGAGACTTAGAGAGATGCAAGGTTCAGGGGGAGAAATTTCACAAACTCGTCGTTAAAATCTCGATCCTGATGATCGAGTACTCAACTTGATGGTTGAGTGGATTGCACTCCTTTCCCCTTCGGTGAGTTTTCCTGATGTTTCTCACACGAGGTTTTTGACGAGGCAATTCGTGCAATACAACAACGTATACTGTGTGCTATTTCTCCATATTTTTTCCATTGGGTTTTTCGGAGTTTTGAGACATGGATATACGGATAATTAACCAAGGAAGAGTGTTGGAAAACTGGGGCCACCATCGGTGGTGGCGGCGGCTACGTGCGATGCACGATTAACCCCCCTCGGTTCCACAGTTTATGTTAAGTGGGTATCTCTTTGTCCCCTACCCCTATATAAAGAGACAAAGAACAATCAATGTAACAGTTGATCATTGATTAATAAAACTAGTCTCTTCATATTTCTGTGTCAATCTACTTTCACTTGTTCGACTACTTCGTCTACTACGCTCGCCCTCGTTTCGCGACCTCGGACCCGGACTCAGCCGGCGGAGTTGCGGAACAATTTCGATCGATCCCTCTAGACTACTGACGCGAGAGGTGCCCTTGGAAGTTCGTTCCCTCCTCTTCAACCAAATTCAGCTGGTCTTTCCCATTCCCCATCCCCTCGCATTTCTTCAACCAAATCTCCCCCCGGTGGCTCCTGAAGTCGAATCGAAGCACTCACCTTCAGCCAGGTAAGAGAATCGGACTTCGATCTTGCGGTGGGTACGAGAATTGAAGTATTCATCCGTCCAGAAATGTTTGAGCGAGCTCCTGAGTCCTGAAAAATCCCCCCTTTTCTTCTGCTAGGGTTCCTCACGGATCCATGGAAGAGGCCGGCCCGGGGCGCCGTCCAGATGCCGAGGTGCCGGATCGTGCAGGCGCGGCGGAGCCGGCCGATCGTTTCCGCACGATGGAGCTGCGGTCGGGGCGTCGTCTCCGGCGCTCGCCGCCGTCGCCGCATCGAGCTCGCCCCGGCGTGGTCCCGGCGGAGGAGCTGACCGCCTCGGCGCCCTCCCCGACGACATGCTCCTCCTGGTACTCGCGCGCTTACGCTGCGCCCGCAGCGCCGCGCGCACCGGCGTCCTCTCGCGCCGGTGGCGCGGCCTCTGGACCTGCCTCCCGGATCTCACCTTCCGCGACGTCGCTCCCATCCAGATCGAGGCCGCGCTCGCCGGCTTGGCCACTTCGCCTTGGGCCTTCAACGCCCTCGACATCATGATCTCTCCGAGCCACTGTGGCGACGATGCTCGCTTATCCTCCCTCCTGCTGGGACGAGTCCTGCACGCCGCGGCGAGGTGCTCGCCGCAGGACAGGAGCTGTTCTTGAGTTCCCAACATGACGACCACTCCTACATTGAAGCGGCCCTGCCCTGCTTCCCGCGCGCCACGTCAATAGGGATCGACTCGTGCGGCCTCATCCACTTGACACAGCTGCCGCCCGGCGAGTTCTCGGCGCTCGAGACACTATCCCTGTATGGCTGCAGCGTCCCCGGCCTCGGCACCCTGGCCACCCTCTGCCCGCGCCTGCGCGTGCTCATTGTGTCCGCGCCTGTATCCCACATCGTGGTCCACTCGGGGTCGCTGCAGTCGCTTGATGTCAGTAGCAACATTGTTTGCTATAGCATCGACATCGCGACGCCCATGCTTAAGCATTTGGAAATTCATATCCAGGCATACACAGACCTCAGTGTCTCCGTCTCGGCGCCAATGGTGGAGAAGGTCGAGTGTAATTGCTCCTTTACAGAGTTTGCTCTTGTGTTTGGTTTTTGGCATCTCAAGAGGATCATGGTCTCGGGGCGCCGTCCAATTCACGCCCTCCACCTGGCGCTATCGGTCCCTGTACATCTATTTCCTGTTCCTACCCAATCTACTGGATTTACACACTGAAACTTCAATTCTTTATGCAGGATCAATTTGATGATGAATTGGACTTTGCACAAGAGATGGACTTTGCACAAGCGATGGAGAAGCTTCCGGTTACCGACTTCTCGATATTGAAGCTAACTCTTGAACCGCATGGGCATGTTTTTGGAGCACTTGTGTTGCATCTCTTTGGGTTGCATCCAATTTGCGCCGTTATGAAAAGGCTTATAGTCGACATTCCAGGTTGGCCCGAGGTAATTCTCCCCCCCCC